>JASDQU010243042.1:36466-72788 GCA_032191745.1 Picea mariana
ATTAAGAGACCGTAGTACTCTGTCACGCCCTCATGGCATGAAACCTCAAAGACCTTCACTTGAAATCAGACACACTCCTGCAAATGCAAACCTACAACATACATCTATAGCATACATTCATATCATATGAAGAACACTCACGGACATCCACATAACACAGAAATACATTCAAGAAAAACTGCTTCTATTTATATTAAATGGCAAAGGCTTGTTTGTAGAAGGGTGTTCTCGAGACTCTCCCTGGCTCTTCTCTATGCTAGCTCTTCTTACACAAAATAAGATCCTAAATCTCTTTTACCTGAGGGGGCTCTTCGAGCGCTTCCCTCCAACCTACCTACCCTATTCAATTGCATTGAATGGGTTGTCTAGTCCGCATCTGGATCTAGATCTTAGCCTTACAAACACTAAAAGCCAATCTACCTAATGCCTGCACAAAGGCATGACTTCCTAGCTCAACAGCTTAAACATTTAATTACATTCAATTCAAATCCCAAATGAGGCTACGCCTCTTTCTTCAACGCGTGATTTGACACGGCGGGCTGGCTGGTTAGCTAACGTGGAGAGATGCTCCTGCATCAACATGTTGGAGTCGAGAAACACATGGAATAAAGAGACAGATATAAAAACATGGCCTACTCATCCTGGGTTGGATTCCCCAAACCTTCATTGTGTGGAGAAATAGGGAATATCATGTCTCTTTCAATAAAATTTAAGCTCCACAGGTGTTATCCAACAAAATTTAATCTACACGAGTGTAGTAACAACGTCAGTGCCATTTCAAGTGAGAAACATCCTGATGATTAAATCTTCTAATAGACCTAGTATGAACTTACTTCCTTCTAATTCAATCTCTAGGGTTGTCTCGTTTCCATGCACTAGCTAATGGTCCAACGTTCTTCACTTTTCCGACCTAACCTTGGTCACAAGCAGAGCAATTCGTATATGAGAGTAAAAAATGCCAATTGATCTTCTGTATCAAACACTTTGAAGTTTTTATCTCAAGATTTGATTCGGAAAAAGCGCTTAGTTAGTTTGACAATGATACTAAACAAAATTGAAACAATTTTTAATGATGGTCACCGATTTTTAAGCTTGAAATTTATCAACATTTTCAATCCTATAAAACAAGATTTTCAATCCTATAAAACTAGTATCTTCTGGACTAAACCCTATTGTAGACACAAATGAATCTCATTCTCCATTTTTTTTTTAAGTTCTTGTAGGAACATGAGCTTTATGAGGCCAAAATGAAAGACACTATGTTCAATATGCATAGATTTTGCTTGCACCTTGTCAACTATCTTCCCAAAACTTCTATAAATATAAAAAGGCAAATTGAGATCTTTCTTACTAGTGAAATGCATGAGGAGTCTGATATGATATTGGTAAACCATGTTGAAGCTCCCTTCACAATTAAAATATCATTGAATCACTCTTATAAGCTTGTCATAATGATCTATCATATGATTCCTTTGTGCTCATTTTTTCATTTTTTCATTCTGATACTCTGGATTGAGGTAGTCATTACAGTATGCAGGGTCTAGGTCCATCCCTTGAACTTGAAATTCCAATGGCCCAACTCTTGTTTTGACCCCATCAAAGTTCATTGTGAACTTCTTGGCTACTTTCGTCTGGCCTCCCTACAACTTTTCACAAAAAGTGAGGCATCCAACTCTTTGAAAATATTCTCTGAAGATAGTGTTTGAATTCAACAATTGCATATCATGAGGTTCAAACCTCACGATCTCACCTCCCCTGTATGTCTTCTTTTGCTTGTCAAGTTCCATGTCTATCAATCAGAGGGTAATACAAATGGAGAAAGCTTAGTTAGCAAAAAAATTCATTAGTGTACATGAATTATTAGAGAATTAGGATTTAGTCAAGAAACAAAGTTTCAACAATGAGTGTAATTTTGTAGCGAGTTGGATTTTCTATAGTGAAAAAAATTTTGGTACAGGATAGGAATCGAGAAGAAAACTCTTTGTGGTATGGAAGGTATGATTAATAATCAAGGTCTTAGCATCATCAAAGGGAAAATGTTTTGAGACTTTGGGTAGAAACAAAGTTTTGGAAGTGAATAACGATTTTCTCAATGAAGGAAGTTTAAACTATTTGATGAATGCAACATGATCCAAGAGCCCACTTTTGATAATAAATAACAATGATGTGACTTTGAGAACAAGACACCACTAAATACCATTCCTAAAACTTATGATTAAAAATTGTTATGAGGATGGGATTTTTTAGCACTGAAAGTCACACTTTGACTGTTGTAAGTGTAAGATCTGTACCCATGAGAATATGAAAGGTAACCCTTTATAGAAGTGAAAATGGATGGAGAACATAGACATGACTATCAATCACAACTTACTCCATACAATATACCCCAACAAATAAGGCTTTGAATAATGTTAGATCAATTTTTAAAGACACACCATGAATAGGTGGAATATTTTACAAGAAAATGTAATATGTCTATCATCTACATCAGGTAGTATTGATACACATATGAAGAAAACTCTTTGACATAAGAAATTCTCAAAATCAAAGAGGAAAACTCTGATATTTTGCAAGCAATATTACAATAGATCGTCAATTGAAACATAGATACAATAAGCCAATTGAATGATTCAATAAATTGAAATCAAAGTAAGATAGAAGAGGATGAATAAGAAAAAGGTCTGATTTCAATTATCCGAAGAGTCTCTAATCTAGTTCATACAAAATGAGGTCAGTCTGTTACATAGACAATATAAAAAATATGAACCTCTCACACACCATTCAAACCCACCTTCAGTCTTACAATGCTTATCTTATAACCTAGCCTATCATTGACATATTTACAATTAGAATAACAATTCCTACATAGGAATCATATTCCTAAAGTAGAATGACTACAAATGTACAACATAAATAAAATAGAATGCTAAATTTCAGGATAATGTTGGAAACGTTTACAACATATTCATAAAGACTGATGAAGTGTACCTTTGAGCGCATCTCCTCTAGGCAGGTGGCCTCCCATCTCACAACTCATCCTCATAAAAATGGCATGGATCCATATTTACATCTGGCAATTGATCCTTCCCCCCAAAACTCCAAAACACGAGTTCACAATGCCAGTTCACAGCGCCAGTCTGTATCATCCAGTTTGCAACACCAGGTGTTGTGAACATTCCTCTAGTGTCTTACTTTTATTTATCAAATCCTTAATTATCCCATAACTGAGACAAATTCCAAAAATAGTGTGCCTTTCATAATCTTAACAAGATTTATCCAATGGAAACACCCAAGATGATAATCACAACATAACCATCATCAAAAATATTATAAAACATATGAGAGAAGAAACTTGACAAAAAATGATGTTGATTAAGGAGATTTGGCATATTCATTTTCTAATTCTATAATTTCTTCTTGTTGTAGCCTTGGCTAGCATATACAGGTTTTTCTTGGCCATTTATTCTCTAAAAGGTTGAAGCTCTGCCTTTAATTCTCATATCTGAGCATGATAAAACCTATTATGTCTGTAGAGATTTTTGAGCTATTTGTGGAGGGGTAAGAATATTTTGGCTAAGAATATAGCCTTATAAATGGTCTCATGGTACATTCCCAATGCTCCCTTGAGATTCTTCCTGGAGTCTAAGTCTTTCCTTTTTATTTTTTCTTCCTCAACCCTTGCATATTTAAGTTGTCTTTTGAGCCTCGTGAAAGTAGGATTACTTTTAGGCTAGGGATTAGTAATATCAATAACCTCAATGGGTTGTTCAAGAGCTTTGGATTTTCCTTTCCTTTGAGTTGAAATCTCTACTGCATTATCCTCCACATGAGCACTATGCTTAATTGCTTCTCTGGTAAAATGCCTCCTAGGTTTAACCTTGTCTGCAACAATGGGTGAAGGAAACACCAACTTCATTCCTCTTAGACCTATGGATTTCCTTGAAGGAAACTCCGTAAGGGTAGGATCTTCCATCAGTGAAGCTTCCCTATTTGAAGGCTATAAAGGCCCTTGTACTTATGTCACCTTTGTGGCTTTGTCATCTTTACAAGTCACAATACCCCTTTTCTTGTTGTTGACCTTTAAACACACAGTCTTCTTCATAGAAGAAGGGATTTGTATCTTGGACTTTGGAGTGGGGGGAATATTAATTTGAAACTATGATGAAGTGAGGAATGTCTCCCAATATGTGTTTTTCTTCCTCAATTATTCCATCACCAGTATCTTGATTAGGCCAGAATGGAAGACAATGGTGTCGACTTGTTTTGATTTAGCTTGAACCCTGTCAGAAATTTTGTCAATAATTCTAAATAGGTAGAATGCAATATTTATAACTTCATTCCATGTGAAGTGTAGCAACAACCTTATGTGGTAATTGTATACCATGTTAAATATCCCCTCCCAGGTGAAATACCTCTAGATAACTTTCAACATTTTATCAAAAGCTTCAAGCATATGGTTTCTAGGGACCCCTTTAGACAAATTTTCCCCCTGATACTCAAGTTTGAGAAATTCCTTGGATAAAGAGGAATTTAATGTCATAGCCTTGAACCATTTTTCTCCATTGCTAGGTATCTCTGTTGCAACAGTGATGGAGCTTTCTGAAATTTCAAATTCCAATCTCCCCAGCTTGGTTTTAGTGCCATCAAAATTTAATGAAAACTCCCTGACGACCTCTAGATGCTCCCTCTACATCTTTTGACATAAATTGATGTAGCTTACTGTCTGAAATGATTCTCTGATCAAAGGTTCATAATAAAATAGTTGCATGTCATAGGGATTTTTCCTTACGATTTTACCTCCCTTACGAGTCTTCTTGTGCTATTGATTGTCCATAACTACTTCTATAGAATATAGTTCTGTGAGTTTTAATGGAAGCTAAATGTCTAAAAAGAGGTAAAATAAGAGATTAGGGTATTTGATGATAATATTGTTTTCAATAGGTTGGAATTAAACAATTTTTCATGGATTTTATTCCATACACAACAAGTAAGGAGAAGATACTCTTTCAAGAAAACACAGTAAGGAATGATAGCAGGGGGTTCAAAAAAAACAAAATGAAGTGCAATTGAATTCTTAGCTAAAATGGGGTTTTCTCATTAATTCAAATATTAGTTGGTCAACATGATAATGCATGCAATTCCTTTAAAAATGGCTCAACAACTGATCGAACACATACTTGAAGCTTAGGAGGGGTGTACATTTATCTTTCAAAATTCGAGCTTGTAAAGATGAAGACGATGGGGTTTAAATAACAATAGAACAAAGGGTTCGTAGTGCCCTGTTTGTAGCACACAGTTTGTAGCGCTGGGGAAAATGAGTACAATAGGTGAAAATTGAACCATGTGAAAGATGGTTGAATTCTTGATGTAATGAGTTTTAATGACCAAGGTTCATAGAAAAATGGAAAATAATTTTAAATCTGTCAGCAAAAATGAATGAGATAGTTCACAACACCAATTGGAAATCCAACCCAAAACCCCTTTATTATCTTTCAAATAGGACAAAAAATCTCATGGAGTACTTGGTGGACCTAAGTTTGATGCTAGTGTCTTTGAATTTTCATTGAGGTGTCTACAAGTTTTCTAAAATCCAACATTCCACTTCAACCAGTTTGCAACGCTAGTTCACAACACATGTTTGACAGTTCACAACCCCTCTTTCAAACAATATTTGCATACTTTGAGGAGAATGTGAGGAAATATGATGACATGACCCCTGAGAATTAGTTTAAAAATAGGCTCTAAAAACTATAAAATCCTCTTGGCATGATTCATAAATGAAATGATGGTAAATGAATGCATGGGTGTACTTTGATTATGATGTGAACTCTCCTATTGAGTTGGAAAGACATAAATCAAAATTGATTTGACCACTAAATGGATATAAGGTGACAAATGTGACTTTTTGTACAATTTCGAAGCTATGAAATGGCAGGGTAATGATGTAGAAACCAACAGTTTGACTCATGATGGTTTTGATAGCCTTGTGATGATGTTTAATGAAATGACCTTAAGACTCTACCAAGGTTGAAAAAACTTCATTTATTTTTGAACTAAACCAAGGCTTATGACCACCACCCTAACACTCAAAACCTATGACCTATAAACCTTATGACTCAAAAACAAACCAAAGTAATTTTTTTGACCCCTACAACTCCTTGTGATAACATATGGATCCACAGGGGATGGGATGCTCCCTGTGAGCTTCCAAGAACATGTAATTCTAGTTCCTTATCCATTGGTCTAGGAGTCATCACCTCATTTCAAACCTTTAAACTATAACATGCTTATCTAATTTACAAATCCATCTACCTGAAAGGGTGAAGAACAACTATTGTTGTAGTTACTTCATTGGGTTAGGAGTCTTATTGCTAATATACTGCAAAACTAAAATAAAATTTTTGGAAACGAGCTTATTTTCTACATTACCCTACTCTAACCAGTTAAACTCTACTTAATCAAGTGTAATGAAACTTCCAATGAAGCCAAAAAAGAATCTGATTGATTAATATAACTTTTTGTTGGTAAATATTTAAGAAAACCCACAAAAGATGAAACAAATGCAATAGACAGACTATGAGCAATCGATACTTACAGCTGCAACTTGCTTGCATGGAAAAATATCTAATGCAGGAAACTTATGAAAAAATAGACTCCATGTATATGGCTATAGGATCATGAATGACATGACAAAATTCTAGTTGCATTAGAAGACTAGGTTGTCCCTTCATAATCTCTACTCTTCTGACAATACTATAATTGTCTTGACCTCCTTGAAACATTTCATAGATATCACATGCTTAAAATCAATCATGGGAAACAAAATATTTTCTTGGATGTTGATTATCTCCTTAGGAAAGAAACTTATTTGTAGTGTCTTCTTGAAATTCTTTCTCAATATTATTTGAAGAAAAAGCATTGTATATTGACCATATTATTTATCAACCTCCTCTTTAATGTCCCCTTATAAATCTTCTCTAAAATTGTCAGATATCAAGTTAATACTAGGAGAATTAATACATGTTGAAACAAAAATATGCTTATTTTTATTTTCTTGTAGACTTTCTTCATGTTGGCCATCTATTGATGAAAAATAAAAATAAAAATCACCTGTTCATGTAGATCCTTCCTATCTTCTTGACCAAAGTTTAAAATCATATAATCAAGGAGGTTATCATGAGCCAAGAATGTTAACTGGTTTTCTAAGTCAACAATACGATGATGAGGGGCATCAACTTTCTCTGAAACAAAAATGCCACCACCTTCTGCAAAATATTCCTCATGATATTCATGAGAAATGAATCATCCCTTTGATCATAATTATGAAAAGTCTCAGCTACATATGTAAATTCATCTTTCTGGTATGAGTTATAAGAATGCATATTTTCATCTTTAACAATGGAAAAATCTGATTTAATAATTTCAAGACAAGAAAAATATTTAAGATCTGAAGATGATGCACAAGCATGCTGAAACAATTTCAAACTCAAATAGGCTTCTCGATGTCCATATACTTCCTCAATTCCTTCCTCATCCAAAACATTATTCAAGATCTGACAAGAGAGTTGTTCACATGCCTGAATATTACTCTCTACTTCCTCTGCATCAACAAACATCTGCTACAAGGATGGTAACTTTCTTTCTCTGAGTTATAGGAATAGATTGGGATGGTGACCATTGTATATTGTGCCATGGAAGAAACCTCAGTAGGCTGAATTTCAATAAGCATGATGTGATAAATACTATGAAACCACCTATTGCATTGAACAATACTTTCATCATCCTCCCTTCTCAAAGCATAAAAATCAATCAGATATTGGTCAAAAAACAATTCTCAACCCAATACTTCATAAAAGCACCATGAAATTCAATCCATGAACCAATGGAATTAGGCTATAGATGTCTAAACCACTGTCCAACATCCCCATGTAGATATTAAGAGAAATTCCTCATGAATACATCCTCATGAACGATTTGTATTAGGTCGGTGAACTACTCAAAAGAAACCATGTGTTGCTCAGCTGTCACATGATCTCCACCATTAAATCAAGGAATGAAATATAAAAATTTTGGAGGATAGTCATGAAGGGAAAAAGGAAATATTAGGGGTTTATAAACTTTCCCTCTAATTCTAGACTAAAATTCAGTTGGATGAAATTCAAGTTCAACAAGTTGATTGCAAGTTTCAGCAGTGATGGTGGAAGGTGATGGATAAAATTTATCATTTACAAGATGACAAGAATGATCATTTTCAATATATATGAATATATGTACATCATTATCCTCATGTGTTTTAGTTGAAGGGGTGGGATCGGGATTTATAACATAGGAAGAATTCATAACTTCTTCTTGCAAAGAGAGGCATATAACAATAGGCTTATGGTCATTTGAGTAGATGAAGCAAAGGATAATCCTATTTACATGTGAGGGGAAAGACAAGAATGAGATAATAAAAAAGAACATAATTTCATGGAGAAAACTAATAAGTTGATACCTAGTTTTTCCCTTCTGCCTTTTCATCTTTCTGTCCGCAGGATTCTTCCTCCAGTGGATTCTTTGATTGTAGAGCCATCGGGTAGAATATTGCAGTCAAACTTTGTGTCCTACTCCTATACACCATCAAGAGTTATATATATTTCATTCTCCAAGGGAAGAACACTTCACTCTTCTCTCCCCAGCAACAACGCCAAAAATGTTAGCACTAAAAATCACACTTTGACTAGTATAAGTGTAAGCTCAGTACACATCATAATATGAAAGATAACAATTTATAAAAGTGAAAATGGATGGCAAACTCAAACAAAACTGTCAATCACAACTTACTCCATACAATATACACCAACAAATAAGGCTTTGAATAATTTCATATCATTTTTAAATACACAACATGAATAGGTGGAATATTTTATAAGAAAATGTAATATGTATGTCATCTACATCAAGTAGTATTGATACAAATATGAAGAAAACTCTCTGACATAAGACCTTCTCAAAATCAAAGAGGAAAACTCTATGATATAAGACCTTCTCAAAATCAAAGAGGAAAAGTATGATATTCTGCAAGCAGTATTACAATAGATCCTCAATTGAAACACAAATAAAATCAACCAATTGAATCATTTAATAAACTGAAGTCAAAGTAAGATAGAAGAGGATGAATAAGAAAAAGGTCTTATTTCCATTATCCAAAGAATCTCGAGTCTGGTTCATACAGTAGGAGGTCAGTCGGTTACATAGACAAAATAAAAAATATGAGTCTCTCACACACCATTCGATCCCACCTTAAGTCTTACAATTCTTATCTTATAGCTTAGCCTGTCATTGACATATTTACAATTTGAATCACAATTCCTGCATAGGATTCCTATGGCTAAATTGGCATGGCTAGAACTATACAACAAAAATAAAATAGAATGCTAAATTCCAGGCTAATGTTGGAAATGTTTGCAATACATTCATAAAGAGTGATGAGGTTTCCCTTTGAGCACATATCCTCTAGGAAGGTGGCCTCCCATTTAGAAACTAATCCTCATACAAATCACAAGGATCTGTCTTGACGTCTGGAAATCAATCCTTCCCCAGAAAACTCCAAAACTTGAGTTCATATCACGATTTTGTATCAGCCAGTTCGCAGTGCCAGGCACTACAAAATTTACTGTAGTGGATTCCTTGGCTTTATCAAATCTTTAATTATCCTAGAACTGAGTCAAATGACAAAAATAGTGTTCCTTTTATAATATTAACAATATTTATCCAATGGAAACACCCAAGCTAATAATCACAACATAACCATCATCAAAACCATTATAAAACATATGAGACAGGAAACTTGACCAAAAATGATGTTGATTAAGGAGATTTGGCCTCTTCATTTTCTGATTCTGGAGCATCTTCTTGTTTCATCCTTGTCTAGCATATCCATGTTTTTCTTGGACATTTATTCTCTAAAAGGATGAATCTTTGCCTTTAATTCTTTGATCTGAGCCTGATAAAACCTATTCTATCTGTAGATATTTTTGAGCTGTCTGTGGAGGGGTAAGAATATTTTGGATAATAATATATCCTTATCAATGGTCTCATGGTACATTCACAATTCTCCCTTTAGCTTCTTCCTAGACTCTAAGTCTTACCTTTTTTGTTTTTCTACCTTAGCCCTTGCTTCTTTAAATCATCTCTTGAGCCTCTTGAAAGTAGGATTAATTTCAGGTTGGGGAGTAGTAATATCAATAACCTCAATGGGTTGTTCAATAGATTTTGATTTTCCTTTCCTCTGAGATGAAATCTGTACTGCATTATCCTCCACATGATCATTGTGCTTAAATACTACTCTAGTAAAAGGCCTCCTAGGTTTAACCTTGTCTACAACAATGGGTGAAGGAAACACCATCTTTCTTCCTCTCTGATCAAAGGTTCAGAATAAAATAGTTGCATGTCATAGGGATAAATCCTTACAATTTCACCTCCCTTATGAGTCTTCCTGTGTTGTTGATTGTCCATAACTACTGTTAGCACTAGGAGTCACCTTTAGATTGCATGGAAGGCAAGCCCAATACCCATCAAGTTATACGTGAATGAAAGGGTGTTTTAAAGGGTCAAATGGAAAAGGACTCAAATGGTAATCTTCTAACTCAAATAACAGGGCTAGCATGCACCAACAATTAAGGTCTTGGATAACTTCTATCAGTAGTTTGGGAGTAATTATGAACAGAGGGAAGACTTGAGTGAGAGGGGTGTAGGGACTGCTGCAAACATCAGGTCTACAAAAGTCTAAGGAAGAAAGTTTCTAATCACAATATCTCCTTGACATCATAAACTAAGGAAGCTAAATAAATATCATGATAATATAACGATCAAAATTCCCCCATAACATCACCACAATAATTCATTTGAATCATTCAAAGCATGAACATTTAGCATCATAATCAAATAGATTGAAAGAGAAGTTGATTTCTATTAGACAAAAAGTCTTAATTCTAGTACATCACTAGATCATAGTCACTTCATCAAAAGATTACAAGTAAAGGGAGCCTTTCTCAACCATCTGAACCTGCTAAAGAAAATGATGTATCTATTTATAACTAAAGGGAGGCAACAACTAGAGGTTCGAGCTAGCCCCCTTCCCTTGAAAAACTCTAAACATTTATTTTCCCTAACAACTTATCTAACCATCTATGCTATAAAACAGGAAAATGTTGGTGATTAATCCTACTGAAATTCAAATTGAATTGGTTCCCCTTTGTTGCGCATCTCCTTGTTTTCCATGTGTCCTTCAAAACACGTGGTTGTCTTCATGATTCCATCTGCTGCTTCTCAATCCTTATTCATCATCAATTTATCCCAAAGTTGTTAGCTTGGTCCTCCTAGATCCTTGGTCTTTATTGACAACTTCTTTGGGTAGCAAATCTAGGTAGCGCACTACAATGAGTAAAGGTAGTGCCTGTAGGTAGCATCACTGTGCTTCATATGTGTACAGACTCTACTCTCTATAAAATATTGGGTAGCACCTATAGGTAGCGCCTATAAGTAGTGCCTCTATTTTACGCCCATATCACAATTATGTTCTCTACTAAATATTAGGTAGCGCCACTTACACTAGCTCTGTGTGCAGATCAGGTAGCATTGCCAAAAACATAGTGCCTTTAATATTGAAAGTGTGCAGAGCAATTTGTGGTCTTTTAGGATGACAAAACCAATTCTATTAAGTGCCTTGACTGTATAATGGGTAGGGAATTTTACCAATGGGGAAACTAGCACTTAGCAAAAACTCAAAACCCAGCTAGTTAAACAATTAGCAGCCTGTATGATGGTATAGCTAGTATGTGCATATCAGTTAACCCTCCCAAAAAGGAACAATTCTAAAAAATGAAGCTTACCATTACCAACTATTTTTTCATTTTAACACTTATCCTCAAACTCTTTATGCTAGAAAGAGGATCTTCAATTGGCACAACAGACTTCATCTTCATAGCATTGGCAATATTTTTCAGTGTAGTTGTTCTCTCCTTAGTTGTTGGTGTATCATCCTTGATGGAAGCTTCAACCAACAATTGTAAATTCCTTTGGGCTACCTCATCTTGAAAGTGTTTCATCTCTACCTTTAACTTTCTTTTCTAAGATGAAAGGCCTCTATTCTGTCTGTAAATATTATTCAGTTGTTTATGAAGGGGCAAAGCCTTTCTCACTGCAAACCTTGCCAAGTCAAGGGTATTATTGTATCCAACCATGAGCTCTTCCATCTGAGCCAATTGGACCTCGTATTCTTCTTTAAGATGAGCTATTTCCTTATTTGCATCTCTGAGCTTCTTGATAAGTCTTTTGTAGGTTTGACTGTCAGGAGGGATAGTGGCATGCTAAGTCTTAATAGGATTTTCCTCATAATCCTCTTCCTCCTGCATGCGAAGTGTCTTGTTCGCCTCATTAGGTTTCTCAGTGGACTTACTTTTACCCTTCTTTCTCTGCACAGTGATTTCTTCATTTCTTACCAGAGGCTCCTCCAAGTGTTTCACAGGGGTTTCCTCTTATCTCTCCAAAGGTCTTTTAGTACCTTTACCATTATGTACAAGGGATTCTTGTTTTCTTTCGATGGGCTTCTCAATGAATTTATCATAGGTCTCATCTCTCTTCTCCAAATTTCCTTTAGAACCTTTACCCTTCTTCTTTTGTATAGGGATATCTGGTATGGACTGCTCTCTATAATACTACTTAGGAATTGATGACCTTGTGAAAGGTAGTTTACCTTTGATTTTGACTGTTGGAGGAGAAGGGGAAAAGAGAAGCTTCTTCCCTCTCTTAGATGTATCTTTGGTAGAAGGAGGCACCTCTTCTAACCCTCGTGGATGAGGTGGTGAAAAATCTCTGTGTGGATAAGGGAAAACTTCCTCCTCAGCTTCAATGACCTGCTTGTTGACCTATGACACTTAAACAAGGGATCTTCCCTTCCTCTTTCTACTGGTCCTTGCTGTGGTAGCACTGGTAGGTGACAAAGAAATTTCCCTCTGTGATTGAGGAGTGAGTGCTATATCCAACTTAAAATGAGAGGTAACCACAAAATTCTCCCATGAAATATCTTTCTTGCCCAATTCCTCAGATACTAGCATTCTAATTAATCCAGAGTGGAAAAGGATAGAATCCACATCTTTAGATTTGACTTGTATCCTGTCTAACATCTTACCTATACACCTCAAAAAGTAAAAAGGAATATTCATCTCAACCTTACTAGTAAAATGTAGCAACAATCTTATATGGTACTGGTATAATGTGTTGAATATCAGTTCACAAGTAAAATATCTATGTATGATCTTCAGTAGTCTGTCAAATTGTTTAATGAATTGGCTCCTTGGCATACTTTTGGACAGGCCATTGGCTTGATATTCAAGTTTAAAGAGATCTTTTGAATAATCTGAACTCAAAGCCATGGATTTGAAACAGCTTTCACGTGTAATTAGGATCTCTGTTACAGCTGAGATGCAGGCTTCAATCACTTCAAATTCCAAATCCCCAACCTTAGTTTTCTTACCATCAAACTGCAATGAAAATTGTCTTGCTACCTATGGATGACCTCTCTACATGTTATGACAGAAGAAGAGGCACCCTACTCTTTGAAAGGCCTCTCTTTCCATGGGTTATGTATTAAAAATAAGCATGTCCACTGGTTTTGTCCTAACTATCTTGCCTCCTTTATGTGCCTTCATCAATTTAGGGGTCTCCATGACTCAGAATGAGGGCTCTTAAAATGTTTGGTAATGCTTAGGATACTTTGAATGGGGTTTCAAACATGCAAGGTTGACCCTATGCAACTGATTAAAATGTTTAATTTCGAGATGAAAGGAGGCAGGGGAAGCAACGAGAGGTTAAGCAATGCCTCTGGGTAGCGCAACACATACGCAGAGGATAGAATAGTCTAAAGCTTGCAACTTCAAGGGCTAAGGCAGACAACAAAAATATGACTCATATATGAGCCATGAGGTTTATAGGTTTGAAAAAGAGAGGAGATGAGGCTATCATACAAACATGAATCTTTTACCATTGTGAAAACTTAGGAAAACAAAAACCCGAGCACAAATTTCCTGTGAAAATTAATACGTAGAGGAGGTAACAGTGTATACCTATGTAATAGACACCTATTGAGTTATTCAATGCAATCTTAGGATGAAGTTTGAGAAAACATCAGCGCTGGAATCTTTCTCAGCATTGGATTTGGTTGACATGTGGTCGCTTGATCAACACTTACGAATTTGGGCAGCACAACACTGTTGAGTATTTCAAAATTAAAAAACCATTACCAAAGCTCATAATTTCAAGATCTTTGAAGGAATCCTTAACCGACTTCTAGCACTGAAAAAAAGGGACATGACATCAGTCATGGCAATCATGACTCGGGGTGGAAGTGTGATGAACATGATAGGTTCTATGGATCTGCTTGATGATCAGGCAGCACATCCACTTCAAAATACGATTAGAAAAGTAAACGAGGATGTTTGAGGTATTTCTATGAGGTCATGAGTGAGGAGAGAGGAGTGTCACATCAATCTAGTCATGGGGGGGATAGACCTAGGGATAAATCATGAAGGGGAGAAAAATAAAACATGAGCTAGGAATGGTTTAAGGAAAAAATCAATTTGAGGATCAAATTAGAGCTAAGACTCAAAAAATTTAATCATCCAAGGGGTCCTACCAATCATATATTTTAAAGGGATGAGACCTTAAAAGAAAAAAAATTAAAAACTAAGGCTTAAAAAGGATTGAAACAAGCTAAAAATACCCAAGGCAATTTAGTGTGATAACATTGGCTCCACAGGGGATGGCATGCCCCCTGCGGGCTACCAAGAATGAGTAGATTCAGTTCCTTATCCTGGGGCTATGGGGTCAATTATTGAAACAAAAATAAAAAGAGAATGATATTTACAATGACATGAAGAGCCACTCAAGGCTCATGGAAAGTACTTTTTCAGGAAATGCCCATTGACAAGGCCACCAAAAACATCTTCACTCTCCATATTTTACAACTTGAAAGTATTATTAGAGAATACCTCGTAGATTTTGAAAGGACCCATCCATAAAGATTCAAATTTATTGTGCTTGCCTTTATCCTGCTTTAGTGCCTCTCATTTGAGCACCAGATCACCCAATTGAAAGTCTTATTTTTTCACCTTTTTGTCGAAAGCCTTATTTATATTTAGTTAATGGTCAACTACTTTGTCTGCAATCTACTCCTGGGTCTATTGCACTTCAACCAACTTTTGAATCCTTCTGATCATATGATCAGGTTCCCCTGGATAATCCTGGAAGAATTTTGCGACATGTAATGCAAGCTGTGAAGAAAAAACTGCCTCAACTCCATATACCAGCTGGAAAGGGGAAAGTCCCAAGGACATTTTCACTATCACTCTATCAACCCATAGAGAAAATTTGAGTTTCGAATCCCATGCCTTTTTGTTAGATCCTCTAACATCTTTTTAATAATCTTTATAATTCTTTTGTTCAAGGATTTTGCAAGCCCGTTTCCCTCCAGATAGTAAGGGTTCGAATGAATCAAAGTGATCCTAAACTGTTCACAAAACTTAATTAATGGTTCAACCTTGAATGATGCAACATTATCAGTGACGATTTTGTCAGGACACCCGAGCCTTGCTATGATGTCTTCCAAGAAACCAATGATCACTCTATGTGAAGCATTCTTTGTGGGAATATCTTCGGTCCATTTAGTAAAGTAATTTGTAGCAGTCAAGATCCATTCATGTTAACCACTAGAAGTGGGATGGATTTCCCTAATAAAATATAGGCCCCATTGTTGGAAGGGTCCTGAGGCTGCCACAGGCTTCAATGGCAAAGACTTAAGCTACTGCTTTTGGGAAAACTTCTGACACTTAGCATAGGCTTTGATCTTAGCACAAACATCCATGAACAAACTAGGCTAGAAGTACCCATCTCTGAGGATGTTGTATGCTGTGGTTCTCCAATAATGATGCCCCCCACATTAACTGTCATGAAAATCAGAAATAATCTTTTGGTCTTTTTGATGATCTAGGCATCTCAAAGCCACTCCTAATGGATCCTTCCAATACAAAATTTGATCAACAAAGAAATACTTTATTGATTTGAGTTTTAATTCCCTCACCTTGTTCTTTTCCATACCACTTGGGGGTTGTAAATTTTGCAGAAAAAATATAATGTCTTTCTACCAACTGCAATCTTCCAATGTAGAAATGACTTGAGGGCCTTTATCAATCATCTCAACCTGCTGATTTTTTGAACATGAGTGAATGAAATTCACCCCCAGTGTCGAGAAATTTGATTCAGCCAAGAGCTTGGCCAAACCCTATCCTTTAACCAATTTTGTGGGCCTAATATCCAAATCAAATTCAGGTAGTTTAGAAATCCACTTGCTTCTTTTTCTGTCTATATTAGGCTAAATAAGAATTTCTTTCATAGCAGCTGATGAGACATAAGCAATAACTCTTGAATGCAGAACAAAAACTCTGAAGGACTTAAGAGCTTTAACCAATACATATGCTGGTTTGTCCATAATGTCAAACTTTAATTATGCATCTCTCAATACCCTACTGAAAAAGGCAATGGGATTCTCTAAGCCTTCAACATTCTTCTACAATAGGAATGCTTCTACTGTATCAAAAGAGGCAAAAGAAAAAATAAGAAAGTCCTTGGAGTAGTTGGGGCTGACAAGAACCAGGGCATCTGTCAAGGATTTATTTATTTGATCAAAAGAATCACAGGCCTCATTAGTCCATTTGATTTCACTATCCTTCCTCAGCATGACTGTGATATACTTAACTAACTCAACAAAATTTGACACAAATCTTCTCAAAACGTTGATTTTCCCAGAAAATATTGTACCTCTTTTTTAGATATAGGGAGTGACAAAGTTTCTATAGCCTCAACCCTGCTGGAATCAATCCTTACCCCTTTAGATGAAACGATATGCCCCAATAATTTTCCTTTTTTCATGGAAAACAATGATTTTTTCGGATTCAAAGTGACGCCAAATTTTTTGCATTTCAAGAAAACCTTTCTTAAATGATCACAGTGTTCCTTATCAGACCAACAATACATAGTTATGTCATCCTAATAGATAAAAACAAACTTATCCTTTTCTCCAATAAATGTTATGTCCATAGCTCAATGAAAATTTTCCCCTGTGTTCATCAAACCAAAGGGCATCTTGGCATACATAAATGTCCCCCAAGGAGTGGTGAAGGTCATCTTCTCCCTGTCTTATGGAAAAATAGATACTTGATTGTATCCAGAAAATCCATCAACCATAGACATCATGGCTGCTCCTGTCACCTTCTATAATATGTGCTCCATCTTGGGTAAAGGATAATTATCCTTCTTTGAGCTTCTGTTTAGATTTCAGAAATCAACACAAAGTCTGATTTCCCCACTCTTTTTTCTTACTTGGACCAAATTGGATACCCATTCCGAATACCTCAAAGGAATGATAATTTTTTCATCTAAAAGCTTCTTAACTTTTGTCTCCATGAAAGGAAGCAACATAGGATTGATTTGTCTCAACTTTTTCCTGAAAAGTTTAGTGTTTTCTTTTAATGGGATCACATGCTCTATTATGCTTGTGTCATAATTTCTGATATCTTCATAAGTCCAAGTGAATACATCAGAAAATTCTTTCAACAACTTAGTGTATTCTTCCCTCTTCTTTCCTGATAGGATGCTTGATAGTTTGACGTATTTTGGATCCTTTTCAGTGCCCACATTACACTCAGTGATATCAACATCATTAGTGGATACCTTCCCTTTCAATGCCACATCATTTCCATCAAATAATATTTCCAAAGGAATAGACCCTTTGGTATATGATTGTTAGGCAGCTGCACAATATGATGATTAGCAATTTTATTGAGGAAAACATCATCATGAGGAGTGATTTCTAGATCATGATCCTGATCAATGTGCAATGTAGAAAATTCATCAACAGTCTCAAGAAATTTTTTAAGTTCTAAATCATCTTCGAACACCTTCCAATATTTCACATTGTCCAGTATAGAAGGCCTGTATTTGACTTCTACATCATACTTGATTTTTGGTGGTATAGGAATTCTGAAGTTTCTTGCTGATACATCCAAAGAATCATCCATAGTATTCTCTTCTCTAGGAATGAATGATATATTAAAAGAAGAGAAAAAATTGTCCACTAAATCCCATACTTCATTTCTGTAAGATGTAGGCCTAGGATGCTTTGTTTGATAAATATTTTTAATCTGATGGACTATCAATTTAGCATCCCCAAATACTGACAAATCCTCTATCCCCATGTCTTTTGATGCGCTCAAACCCAAGACAAGAGCCTCATACTCTACCGCATTATTAGTAGTCTCAAATTCTAGTTTATGTGAAAAAGATATAGTTTCTTGAGTTGGTGAGACAAAGATCACCCTAACACTAGCACCTTCATTCGAAGAGGATCCATCAAAGAACATTTTCCAAATAGAATTAGTTAGAGGAGGCTCTTCAAAAAAGTTGATGGAATTTTTTTCGATTTCTAAAGGGGCTTCAGGGGCATCAGTGAGCTGCAAAATACTAGATCTGAGATCTATTTCAAAATAAAAAACAGGCTGATTTGTGGGGTTTGATTCATCACTAATGATGTAAGCCAATTGAGCTTTCCTGTAAAGTCTTCTATGCTCTTCCCCAAAAACAGGAATATTAGCATAAGAGAGATCCATCTACAAGGTTACCCCAAGTATTTTTATCCAGGATATTGACAAGAGCATACCAAACTTGGGGGGAACACCAACAACTATGATACCCATAAGTATAATCTTGATGGGCAGCTGAAATAAGGTCACCATCATATCCTTAAGGATTCCAAGACATTTGAATTTTCTGGAGTCAAAAAAATATAAGTCATGATAGGTCTTTGTGACTTCTAACCCAAGGTCATCCATAACATATTTTGGCATAAGATTGTGGGATGCCCCTGAATCCATGAGACAATTGTGTAGCACCTTATCATGTATATTTAGTGAAGTATAGAAAGGTGGGGATGAGTCATCTTTGTCTTCTATCAAAGGACCTAAAATCACTATTGGTTTTTCATCTTGCATATTTATGGAATCAATGGCATTTGGATATGATTTTGGCTATAACATTTTGGATAAATATTTTTTTAAATCCTCATTTTTTATCAATTCCAAAAAAGGTACAGGGATCTTTATTTTCTGGATATCATTCTCAAAACTAAAGGAAGGGGAAGGCTTCAAGATCTCTTTGGTTTCATGAGGAGGATATCTCATCATAACTTGTGGGTTTTGAGATTCTTTTTCCTCGCTGCTCACTGTCACAACCTTGGCAGAATCTTCTTTCTGAACAGGATGATTAGGGGCATCAGTTTTTTCCACATTCTTCTTAGATCTCATATTATATCTACTAGGATTTTCCTTTTCTTTGTCTCCCTTTCTTAACTCATTAATCTGAATATCCATTAAAGATTGCTCATAAGAGGATTGAGTCAATTATGGGAATGGGGAAGTATCACCTAAACAGTGAATCTCGGGATCATCTTCAACCTCCTCTTCTTCTTAATCTGCCACTAAGTTATTTTGCAAAGGAGCTTGTATCCTTTTATCATCTCTCTCTCTGTTTCTAGGATCCCTGGGAAAGATTTGGGGAGAATTATTTGGTCTCCTGTAGTTACCTTTGTTATCATTTTTTTGAGCATTTCTATATGTTTGTTTCCCTTATGATTTTAATTTCTCAATTTCAGTGGAGAGAGATTTTACTAATTTGTTCAGGTCATCTACTTGAGAATGGACAACAAAGGAATCAAAAGTTGAAGCTTCAGCTTTGTTTTTTCTCCTATCCCTATCATATTTCCCCCTGAGATTATATGATGCAACTATGTTGGATTATACCTCTAAGGAAACATCTTACACATGAACCAAAGAAGGTGACCTTCTTTCTCTCAAAAGGAGGAAAAATTCAAAATCAAAAGCACTAGCATAAGTGATTTTTTCCATGGTTTCAATGGGTTTGATCTCATCAGGGATCTTCTTGTAGATTTTTTTAAATCCTTTAGAAAAGTCAGAGACAAATTCTCCTTCTTTCCTTTTCAAAGATCTAAATTCGGTGATGTAGTACAAAAAATCCTTTTTGTCACCCCAATGCCTCAAGAAGGCTTCATCCAATGCCTTAATACCAGTAATGGATCTAAGGGCCAGACCCCTAAACAACTTCCTAGCCTCACCAAATAGGATTTGGAAGAAAACTCTCATCCAAACATCTTCATTTTCAATATTTTGGTTATCTGCATAGCTATAGAAAGCAACAAGATGTTCCTCATTTGTTACATCTTCTTCTCCCGTGCACTTAGGCATGTATTTCAAATAATCTCTAGGGGGAAGAGCATTCAGTGGTTGAGGTAAAAGTAGAGGAGAATATCTTGCAGCCACTATGGCATGCATCCTATTAGTAGGGGGGTTAACAACTTCCATTTGATTTTGGATTCTTAGTGAACAAGAAGGAGAAGGAGACTTGATTGCATGTAGATTAGGAAAGGAAGGAAAGGATGAAGGGGGGTTTAAATTTTCACAATAGAAGGTTGAGTACTTAAAGAGGATGGTAAGGTATGAGAGAGAGATGAAGTTCCTACTTCTCCGGAAGAAAATGTTTTAACATAAAGAGGTGTAGAAAAACCTAAAGTAGGGAAATCTTCAAAACTATCAAGACTGAAACACTTCTCAATATCAGGGGAAGAAAATATATCAATGTTTTCCTCTTTCACTTCAATCTCAGTGGAAGATTATTCAACATGAAACTCTTCAAAATCAAGCTTTTTAGATACTTCAGCAGAAGATAAAGGAAGCTTACTTGATAAAACAACTGGAGTATCAAGAGTAGAATCAGGCAACTGATGAGAAGCACTTGTAGCAGTAGCAGAAAATTTTTTTTGGGGAGCTTTTCCCTTCTTGGTTATCTTCTCTAGGTCAACCTCAGGTGGTACCAAAGGTAGTTGTGGATTTGATCTTGTATGTTTTCCTTTAGGTGCCATAGCTGAAACAATGGAGTTGTCAGGTGGAGTCTGCAATCTTCGAAATATTGAGTTCTAATACACCTTTAGAACTAGAATATTGTGTCATTTTAATCCCAAGGAAAAGTTTTCAAATCATCCCCAACAACAACACCAAGAATGTTAGCACTAGGAGTCACCTTTAGATTGCATGGAAGGCAAGCCCAGTACCCATCAAGTTATACGTGAATGAAAGAGTGTTTTACAGGGTCAAAGGAATCAAATGGTAATGTTCTAACTCATACAATAGGGCTAGCATGCACCAGAAATTAAGGTCTTGGCTAAATTCTATTAGTAGTTTGGGAGTAAGTATGAATAGAGGGAAGACTTGAGTGAGAGGAGTTTAGGGACTGTTGCAAACATCAGGTCTACAAAAGTCTAAGGAAGAAAGTTTCTAATCACAAGATCATCTTGACATCAGAAGCTAAGGAAGATAAATAAACATAATGATTAAACATCGACCATAACATCACCACAATAATTCATGTGAATCATTTAAATCATGGACATTTAGCATCAGAAGCAAGTAGACTGAAAGAGAAGCTTATTTCTATTAGCCAAAAGGTATTAAGTCCAGTACATCACTAGATCATAGTCACTTCATCAAAATATTACAAGTAAAGGGAGACTTCTTCAACCATCCAAACCTGCTAAAGAAAATTATCTATCTATTTATAACAAAAGGGAGGAAACAACTGGAGGTACGAGTTGGCCCCCTTCCCTTGAAAAACTCTAAACATTTATTTTCCCTAACAACTTATCTAACTAGCTATGTTATAAAACAGGAAAATGTTGGTGACTAATCCAATTGGAATTCAAACTGAATTGGTTCCCTTTTGCTACGTAGCTCCTTGTTTGCAATGTGTCCTTCAAAACACATGGTTGTCTTCATGATCCTAGCTATTGCTTCTCCATCCTTCTTCATCATCAATTTATCCCAAAGTTGTTAGATTGGCCCTCCTAGATCTCTCGTCTTTATTGACAGCTTCTTTGGGTAGCAAATCTAGGGAGCGCACTACCAGGAGAAAAGTTAGCACCTGTAGGTAGCATCATTGTGTTGCATATGTGTACAGACTCTTCTCTCTGTAAAATATTGTGTAGTGCCTGTAGGTAGCCCCTGTAAGTAGCACATCTGTGTTGCGCCCATATGACAATTTTTTTCTTTGCTAAATATTAGGTAGCGCCTATAGGTAGCGCCACTTACACTACGTCTTTGTGCAAATTAGGTAGCATTTCCAAAAACACAGTGCCTTCAATAGTGAAAGTGTGCAAAGAAATTTGTGGCATTTCAGGATGACAAAACCATTTCAATTAAGTGCATTGACTATATAATGGGTAGTTCTTTTTACCACTGGGGAAGCTAGCACTTAGAAAAAACTCAAAACCCAGCTAGTTAAATGATTAGCAGCCTGTATGATGGTATATATGGTATGTGCATATCAGTTAACCCTCCCAAAAATGATCAATTCTAAAAAATGAAGGCTACCATTACCAGCGATTTTTTCATTTTAACACTTAGCCTCACACTCTTTCTGGTAGAAAGAGGATCTTCAATTGGCACAACAAACTTCTTCTTCTTAGCATTGGTAGGATTTTTCAGTGTATATGTGCTCTCCTTATCTATTTCTTTATCATCCTCAATGGAAAATTCAACCAACACCTATAAATTCCTTTGGGATACCTCATCTTGAAAGTGTTTCAACTATGCATTTAACTTCCTCTTCTGAGACTGAAAGCCTCTATTATATCTGTAAATATTCTTCAACTATTTATTACGGGGTAGAGCCTTTCTCACTACAAACTTTGCCAATTCAAGGGTATTATTGTAGCCAACTATGAGATCTTCCATCTGGGCCAAGTGGACCTTGTCTTTTTCTTTAAGACAAGCTATATCTTTCCTTGCATCTCTAAGCTTCTTGATAATTCTTTTGTAGGTCTGATTGTTAGGAAGGATAGTAGCATGCTTAGTCTTAATAGGATTTTACTTAGACTCCTCTTCCTCCTGCATGGGAAGTATCTTGTTCACCTCATTAGGTTTCCTAGTGGCCTTTATTTTACCCTTCTTTCTCTGCATAGTGGTTTCTTCATTTCTTACTAGAGGCTCCTCGAAGTGCTTCACAGGGGTTTCCTCTTCTCTCTCCAAAGGTATTTTAGTACCTTTACCTTTCTATACAAGGGATTCTTTTTTTATTTTGAAATCATTCTCAATGCCTTTCTCAAAGGTCTCATCTCTCTTATCCAAAGGTATTTTAGCACCTTTACCCTTCTTCTTTTGTATAGGGATCTCTGGTAAGCATTGCTCTCTATAATCCTCCTTAGGAATTGATGACCTTGTGAAAGGTGTTTTACCTTTGATATAGACTATTGGAGGAGAAGGGGAAAAGAGAATCTTCTTCCCTCTCCTAGATGTAGCTTTGGTAGAAGGAGGCACCTCTTCTAACCCTCATGGAGGAGGTGGTGAAAAATATCTGTGTGGAGAAGGACAAACTCCCTCCTCGGCTTCAATGGCCTGCATGTTGACCTATGACACTTGAACAGGGGCTCTGCCCTTTCTCTTCCTACTGGTCCCTGCTTTGGTAGCACTGGTAGGTGACAAAGAACTTTCCCTCTTTGATTGAGGAGTGGGTGCTAGATCCAACTTAAAATGAGAGGTAACCACAAAATTCTCCCATGAAATATCTTTCTTGCCCAATTCCTCAGATACTAGCATTTTGATTAATCCATAGTGGAAAAGGATAGAATCCACATCTTTAGATTTGGAATGTATCATGTATGACATCTTACCTATAATCCTCAACAAGTAATAATGATTATTCATCTCAAACTTTCCAGTAAAATGTAGAAACAATTTTATATGGTACTGGTATAATGTGTTGAATATCCCTTCACAAGTAAAATATATTTGTATGATCTTCGGTAGTTTGTCAAATTATTCAATCAATTGGCTCCTTGGCATACTTTTGGATAGGTCATTGCTTGATATTTAGGTTTAAAGAGATCTTTTGAATAAGATGAACTCAAAGCCATGGCTTTGAACCACCTTTCACCTGTAATGGGGTTCCCTGTTGCAGCTGAGACGGAGGCTTCAGTCACTTCAAACTCCAAATCCCCAACCTTAGTTTTCTTACGATCAAACTACAATGCAAACTGTCTTGCTACCTCTGGATGGCCTCTCTACATGTTATGACAGAAGAAGAGGCACCCTACTATTTGAAAGGCTTCTCTTTCCATGGGTTTTGTATTAAAAAGAAACATGTCCATTGGTTTTGTCCTAACTATATTGCCTCCTTTATATGCCTTCTTCGATTTAGGGGTCTCCATGACTCCGAATGAGGGCTCTTAAAAGGTTTGGTAATGCTTAGGAGAATTTGAATGGGGTTTCAAATATGCAAGGCTGACCCTATGCAACTGAGTAAAACGTTTAATTTCCAAATGAAAGGAGGCAGGGGAAGCAGCGAGAGGTTAAGCAACGCCTCTGGGTAGCGCAATGCATACGTAGAGGATAGACTAGTATAAATCTTGCAACTTAAAGGGATAAGGCAGACAACAGAAATATGACTCATATATGGGCTACGAGGTTTACAAGTCTGAGAAAGAGAGTAGATGAGGCTATCATAGAAAGATGAATGTTTTACCTCTGTGCAAACTTAGCAAACTGAAAACCCAAGCACAAATTTCCTGTGAAGATTAATACGGAGAGGAGGCAACAAAGGAAACCTACACAGTAGACACCTATTGAGATCTTCAATGCAATCTTATGATGAACTTTGAGAAAAACTCGGCCCTGAAATCTTTCTCAGCATTGGATTTGGTTGACATGAGGTCACGTGATCAACGCTTACGAATTTGCACAGCGCAACACTGTTGAGTCTTTCAAAATTAAAAAATTATTACCAAAGCTCATAAATGAAAGATCTTTTAAGGCATCCTTAATCGACTTCTGGCACTGAAAACAAGGGACATGACATCAGTCATGGAAATCATGGCTCGGAGTGGAGGTGTGATGAACATGATAGGCGCTGCGGAACTGCCTGATGAGTAGGCAAGACATCCACTTCAAAATATGATTAGAAAAGTAAGCGAGGATGTTTTAGGTATGCCTATGAGGTCATGAGTGAGGAGAGAGGAGTGTCACATCAATCTAGTCATGGGAGGGATCGACCTAGGGATAAATCATGAAGGGGACCAAAATAAACATGAGCTAGGAATGGTTTAAGGAAAAAATCAATTTGGGGATCAAATTAGAGATAAGACTCAAAAACTTTAATCATCCAAGGGGACCAATGATAGATTTTAAAGGGATGATACTTCAAAAGAAAAAAATTATAAACTAAGGCTTAAAAAGGATTGAAGCAAACGAAAAAGACGCAAGGAAATTTAGTGTGATAACAACTACTTCTATAGAATGTAATTCTATGATTTCTAATGGCACCTAAATGTGTGAAAAGAGTGAAAATAAGAGATTAGGGTATTTGATGACAATATTGTTTTCAATAGGCTGGAATTAAACAATGTTTCATGGATTTTATTTCATACACAGGAAGTAAGGAGAGGATACTCTTTCAATTAGACACATTAAGGAACAATAGCATGGGGCTGCAATAAAACAAAAGGAAGTGCAATTGAATTCTCATCTAAAACATGATTTTCTCATTAATTCAAATACGATGTTATCAACATGATAATGCATGCAATTCTTCTAAAACATGCTCAATAATTGATCAAACACAAACTTCAATCTTAGGAGGGGTGTAGATTTATCTTTAAAATTTTGAGCTTGTAAACATGCAGAGGATGGGGTTTAAATAGCGCTCGATTAAAGGGTTCGCAATGCCGTATTTGTAGCGCATAGTTCACAACGCCTGGAAAAGAGGGTTCGTAGCACTAGGGAAAATGAGTGTAGTAGGTGAAAATTGAACTGTGGGAAAGATGGTTCAAGTATAGAGGTGATCAGGTTTAATGAGAAAGGTCTAGATCATAATGGAAACAAATTTGAAATATGTCAGCAAAAATGAATGAGATAGTTCATAGCACTAATAGGAAAGCCAATCCAAAACCCCTTTCTCAACCTTCAAACAAGATGAAAACTCACATGGAGTACCTGATGGACCTAAGCTTAATGTTGGTGTCTTAGAATTTGCACCGATGTGTCTAAAATATGTCTAACCTCCAACGCTCCTCTTCAACCAGTCTGCAACACCAGTTCAGAGTGCATGTTTGACAATTCAGAGCGCCTGTTTCAAAAACGATTTGCATACTTCAAGGAGAATGTGAGGAAATATGATGACATGATGCCTGAGAATTAGTTTATAAATAGGCTCTAAAAACTATAAAATCCTCTTAGAACAATCCATAAATGCAATTATGGTAAATGAATGCATGGGAGTACTTTTAGTATGTTGTGAACTCTCCTAGTGAGTTGGCAACGCATAAATCAAATTCGATCTGACCACTAGATGGATAGAAGGTGACAAAGGTTACTTTGTGTACAAATTCGAAGCTATGACGTGGCAGGGTAATGGCGTGTGACTCATTAGGGTTTTGATATACTTGTGATGATGTTTAATGAAATGACCTTAAGACTCTACGAAGGTTGAAAAAACTCCAATTATTTTTAAACAAAACCAACGCTTATGACCACCACGCTAATACTCAAAACCTATGACCCATAAAACATATGACTAAAAAACAAACCAAAGTAAATTTTTTAAACCCTACAACTATTTGCGATAACATGATGATTCTGCAGTGATTTGACAATTCACAGTTTGGCACTTCAAAACACTAGGAACTTTTGCTACAAACTTTAATTTGATTGGTTACAATGCATAAAGGTACACATTTGATTTTTAAGGCCTAAGTAACCCTTTTTACATGACATAAGTGTAGGGAGGGTAGTAAAATATGAGTAGGAAGAAAGAAGAAAAAAAAAATATTTCAAAGAGTTGATTTTATATATAGGGATAGCAAAAGGACACAACCCCAAGAAAGTTATATTCAATCATTATAAAACTCTAAATATGTTTCCTAGTTTTTAGCATGAAGAGAAAGAAGAGGTTTGTATTTTTTGAGGTGTTAAAACCTATGAGGAAGTATTAGCCCATGTATCAAGGATACACTAGATTGACCCATTTATAATCAAGAAGGAAATGAGGAAAGTCATTTTTCAAGAATAACTACAGAATTTGTTGGTCGACACTTAAGAAAAGATAGATGAAAAGAAAAAATCTTGGCAGGGGAAGATGAGAAGACATTGAAGAAATTAATTGATGTAGAGGAGAGAATTAAGAAGGAGAAAAACAAGAAATGTCAGCTAAAGAAGTGGCCTACAAAGTTGTAGAGGATGAAGAAACCCACAAAGATGAAGCAACTCAGAAACTTGTAGAAGAGAAAAATAAGCATGCATATGATAAGTCCTGCAAATATGACAAAGACCACAAAGTTGACAAAGCCACCAAAGCCAACGAGGCCCACAAAGATGAGGAAGAACAAAAAAGGCTAGAAGAAGAGGCATCTCAAAAATTTGATAAGGAACAAAAGAAAATTGAAGAGGAAGCCTACAAATTAGAAAAAGAGAAGAGTCAGAAGGAAGAAAAAGAGAGGCATGGTAGCTCCACTCCAGGATCTACCAAGGAAGTTTCGATACTCATTTCTCCAATAAACCTGGGGACCCCTATAAATGTAATATCTTCTTACTTCTCATGTTCATCCTTGAAATTACTTGAATTTGGTGATGAAGTGATGGATGTGGGAATGTTTTATTATAGTAATTCAGAGAAGGGAATCACAAAGAGACGAACTAAAATACCAAGGACAAGAGAATCATTTGAAAAGGGAAAACCCAAGAGGAATATTGAGTTGGATATAACTAAATAAAATCCTCAAAAGGAGGCGGAGGAAATAACAACAAAATTACATCCATTTGTAATACCTAATACTATCATGGTAAATGAACTCAAATGTAAGTTGGAAGAGTACAAAGGTAAGGTAACAACCGTGGAACAACCAATGAAATAAAAAAACAACAACTAGAATATGAATTCTATATCATGACAAACAATAAAGATCAACTCCATAAAGATGAAATAGAAAATATCAGGCATGAATACATTCACAAGTTGGAATAATTGAAGACATACATGAAAGAAAAAGATAAACTCATTGAAAAACAGGGTCACAGGGTATATCAAATAGAATAAGAAATAAAGATGAATCCACTAGAGGGAATCAATGAAGAAAACAAGTTTCTTGATGTTTCCAGAGATGAGGTTCTAGAGGAAAATGAATAGTTGAAGGAAGCACAAACAAATTTATTCCTTGAATTGAATGACATCCAAAGTAATAGTTAAGAGATTGTGAAACTGGCTTATTAGTTAAGATAAATTAAGGATGAGTATGATGATACAGAGAATGTAATTGAAAGAATAAATCATTGGAATAATTTGTACAAATAATCCCCTAAACATTTATTCAAATTCACCAAAAGAGAACAACGAAAAACCTAGATATTGATGGATATATGGAAACATAGTTAACTAGAAGTACATGAAACTATAGGTAGCACCAAGAAAGCATGTGCAATAATGTGGAGTGTTGTTGATGAGCTCCTAGAAATGTTTCACATGCCACTTAGTAAATAATTAGACATGGCAAGCCCTAGTGAGACCAGGGTTGCATAGGTCATAAATATCAAGGAGAAAACCAAACAGTAAATTGAATAGCTAAATAACATTAACAGGGGAATCAACAATCAATACATCATGTAAACTTTGAAGTGTGTGTTAGCTATAAAGGAGTTTGTCAAAAGAACACAAAAAGATTCAAAATAAGAAGTAGATGACAACATATATGATAGTGAGTTGGAAATTGAGGAAATAGAATTGGATGGGTTAAATATGATAAATCAAGCATGTGAGTCATGGAACAATTTTGTAAATGACTTATCCTTAGAGGGAGCTTAATACTTTTGAATTTTTTAAATTTTGTAATGAAGAATTTGAATGATAAGAAAGTTAGGGTTATAGGAAACAAAAGACGTAACTGACATCTAGGATGATGAAAGTTATGGAATGTAAAGAGACTCTCTTATCTTATAAAAGAAAACCCCTGTGAATATAGAAGGAATTTTTCTTATTATACATGTATATGATACTTTTATCTCTATATGAATGAAAATAATAAGACATATTGAAATCAGAATTGTTATCAAATTTGTTGGGGACTACTCTATGGATATGTTTCACTTTTTATTTTTGAATACTCATCATATGAACTATTTATATGTTTAGGTTTGGAATGATTATGTTGTTATCATTTATCATGAATATAATGATGATATTACATGTTTTATCTACAACTGTTTGTGATCATTTCTACAATTTCATTGTTATTGTTATTCCTCGATATGTTCCAGGTTTTTGTTTGAACGATTCCAAGGCACCATAGGGGCCAAGACCCATGATGAGTCTTAAGGTGAAATTTGTAGTAAAATAGTTGTACAATATTTGGGAAGTTTTTCCCTCTCTCTCTCTCTCTTTCTCTTGAAATTATAGGACCTCAAAAAATTCTTAGTTCAACTGAGAAATTCTCTGAACCATTAGAGGAATTTTCCCATGAGTGTTTCATACAATCAATATTGAGAGGAGGATGAAATGGTGGACTAGAATAAAAACATAATAAATATATAGGGAACTACTAAGAATGAATCTTGTATCCTATCGGACAAAATAGCATGTTGAGAAATTAAGAATTCATCATCTCTAATAGATGTATACATATCTATAAAACATTATTCAAACAATTAGCATCTTCATACACTCAAATAAATGGAGGTACCATCTGCATATCATTTAAATGAACAAAGAAATGTCAAGAAATGGTCATGCATTCAGAGGAAATCAATTTTATGTCATAACCAAGCATCATACAACAACACTAAATATGGTGAAAGGTATGTTGTCTGAATATTTATAAATAAAATATGATACAAGAAAAGAAAAAGTGGAAGGGGATGCTTTACGAGAACACAAACACTATGGAAGAGGAATTACATATTGAAAATTAAATGTAGGGGATGAGTCTCTATTGTTTGTTGCATTTACTAACTAACTGTGCTCAGGGATTCGATGGTCGAACAACTCTGGTTGCAAGAAACTCTTAAACTAACCAAAGGTCTGATCTTGACAATGGAAGCCTTCTTTTTATTTTATCCTTCTAGCTCATGCCATAAACTGCTTCTTGATACCTCTTCCAATTTCTTGATTATTGGATGGTTTCCCCTCTGGTAAGATCATAAAAAATCCCCTTATATGGTGGAATTATATTATAATAAGATCACGGGGAAGCTTGAAACCTATAGGCCAATATATTGATCACGTGTTGTCCTTGACGAGTCCCTACAATCATTTTATTTTTTGGTTGGAGAATGAAATCATAACTTCAAAGATCAAATGAATCAGTATCCATCAGATCAATCTCAGAGAGCTATCTCAGTCATTGATCTAAGAAATTTGAGGCCCAATGACTTAGTTGCATATCAAGAAATCTTGATCATTGATTTGGAAATCTGTGCATGATTAGATCTGTATCATTCATTAGTTTTTCCTACAAGAGCTCCGAAAGAAAATATGGACCATTGATCAGTCCCTCTTGAAATATGTCCAAGAGAAGATATGTATCTTCCAGCATAGGTTGCATTCAAAGTGATTAGGTTCTGGCTTCCAAAAATACTCGAATGAGGGGAATCTAAACATGAATCTCAGTCGTTGATATAGAATTATAGCTGGAGTTCCAAGAACCAATGAGGGCCATTGATCTGGCTCGACCAAAAACTCAAAAATGGCTAAGGCATAGCTCATCATGCTGACATGACCCTAGACATGTGACACCCTCTCACGAGTCTGCGTTGGTGCTCATGTGGCGGGTAGGTAGGACATGTGTGACCTAGATATAAGATTTTACCTATGAATGTGTTGGGTTCCATTTGTCCATGTGGGATCCACTTATTATCTTTGATAGTCATCTGATGGCAAGTTGAAGAGACACGTCATCGGGATGCATAAATTTTCTGAAGACATATTTGGAATGTTGATCAGTCCCACTTGAAAAAGGTCTGAGTAGATCTGGACCATCCATCGCAGGGGCCCATTCAGATTTTTTAAGGATCATACTTAAATGGGACCCCAAGAAGATGGTTGTGAGGGAACATCTCGACCTTTGATGAGAGGAAGAAGAGACCATACGAGGACCATTGATTTTACTATGATCGAAAGTGAAAATTAGCAAAGGTGTGTGCCTTTTTCAGGATAACACAACCATCGACACATGGTACCTTCCCATTTTCCCACACTGCTGTTTTTGTTGAAGATAGGTGGGACACATGTCATTCATATTTGAGGATTTTACCCCTATATACAATGGGTCTCGCATGTCCATGTGGAAGATTTGGATTGGCCTTGATAACACCTTGCTGACTAGATGATGTGACACTTGGCTGAGGGCTAACAAAGGGAATATAATACAATTCCTTCCATAGATACCTTAAGAGTTTATCTTTCGACATTCAAAATATTAGGGGATTTTTACCACTCTGAGATGAGAGTATCGAGGAATATTCCCTAAAATCTTGGTCATCTATATGAGCTCTGAGAATCATTGAGGGCCACTGATCTCATTGATGTTGGACTTTTAATCCATGGTCCTATGACAAACCCCTTTTAGACTATGAAAATCACTTTTCTAGATTGTGACAAGCCCTTGTTTTGACAATGAAAAGATCCCAAGGGATTAATTTATCCTTATGCGGACATGTTTCCCCAGGAAACATGTCACATTTTTCCTCAATTTTCATGTTGCCTCGATTTTCGTGTCCATTGTTTGGAGGTTTTTCGACACATTTTTTTTTGTTGATGGTTTTCTATTTCTGGTTAAGGAATTAGGGTTGTTGACTAATACAATTCATTGGGTTAGGGTTTTGGATTCCCCTGACTCCTATATGTATATTATATTGTAAACAATGTAACAGAATGAATGAATATAGAATATCTTGGTTTTCCCAGTTTTGGGTTTCCAAGGGAAAATTCTCTATGTAATGTGTTTATTTTCCATTGTATATTTTATGTTCTTTTATTGAAAATATGTTTGCAGTAAATATCATACAAGGTTAAAATCTACAATACTCTCCATTTTATTAGAGGATATGGAACAAAGACATCAAATTTATGGAGGATCCTAGTGGAAGTGGTGCAAGGGAATGAAGACATTGCAAATTTCAAAGAATCAAGAAATCATCTATGCATCCATGCCATAAGGGTCCCAAAGACGAAGTGGTTGGAAATGAGATACTGCACATCAAAGGAAAAAGTAGACTAGATTGTCAAAGACTAGCACACGGACTGGAAAGTGCTAGTAACACAGAAGAAAGGACCCAAACCGAAGGAGACAATAGCAACAAGAACATAAAATAAAACAAACAATACAATATATAATACTAGAAAGGTTGCAGAGAACAACCAAGCTTCAGAAAGTAGTGCAACTAGCAAAAAATCTAGACAAAAAGAAAATATCAAGGACCGAAGTTGAAAGATATGGTGATAGTTCTCTCTCGCAGGAAGTAAAATATGGGGAAACAGTAAAGATGAAAAATGAGGCACACACCTCAACCCAAACTAAGAAGATAACGACAACAGAGGAGGTAGAAATCGGAAAAAGGAAAAAGTACCATAACAATCCTCCAATTATAACTATTAAAGATGACAATCTCGAGTTAGTAGAAAACAAAGTACAAGACAGAGGAGAGGATGTATTATGCACAACAAAGGTGCAAAGGGAGAAAATCATGAAAAAAATGGTATAGGTACACAACATCTTGTAGAGGCTACAAATCAATACAGTGCATCACCCAACAATGTAGCAGAAAAAGAAAGAATAAGAAGCATTGGCAGAACATGAGTAGGAAGAGACTATGAAGATAGGGCTAGTAAGCAATGACAAATTCACAGTCACATGAGACATGTTAGAGATAGATGAAAAGATAATGCAAATACTAGTAAAGGATGTGGATCATATGGACTTAGTCATGGAGAAAATACCCACAAAATCCTTATATGGAATGCAAGAAGTGCAAGCTTGAGTTAGGGCAGATTATACCAACCTAGTGATCAGTCGCAATGTGGAGATTTGCAAGTAGCATGTGAGAAAATCACACTGGAAAAGGAGGAAGAGAAGCAGTGCGTTGACAATCTAGAGAAGAAGCTCATAGAGGTATAAAATAGTATACCTAACTGCATGTAGGAATGCGAGCTTACAACAGAGGTGACGATCCAACAAATTGCACAGACCATGGAGAGGTATAAGCAAGAAATAGCAGAGATAAAAAAAAATTTAACTCGGAGAACACCTTCATAGGTGTGATATCAGAGGAATCAAGTGGCTACTACACACATAGAGAGTATAACGCAATAGGTTAAATAAGTGGCAGAACTGTATAACATGATTTCAAAGATTTGGACAAGCCTCAAAGAGGACGAAAAGATCCAACAATTGGAGAAGAGGGAGGAACAAATGAATGTGGAAGTTCAACATTTGAAAAAGAGACAGAAAAACATGGACATATCCATTAGAATGAAAGAAACGTAGGAACTGAAGAACTTGCAGGAAGACGTAAAGACTCTGCAATAACATAAACAAGCAAGGCATGCTCAGTTGGAGCCATTCCAACAACAAGCAGAAGGGATGATTGATGAGATCCAAACAAAAAATGGAAAATGTGAACAAGAACTCACAGAAAGAAGAGAAGTGCTAGGATATCTCATTACAACGCAGGGTTTAGAGACATTAGGAGGGAAGAGTGCAGAGGCCAAAGAGAAAGTGTCAAAGTTAGCACAAAAGTTTCATGCATTGGAGGCAGCACTGTAGAAGGTGCACTAAGGATAACATGGATCAGGACAAGCCACATGTTAGTGTTGGGGGCCGGTTGGAGTAGTTAGGTTTGGAGAAAAACACAGCAAGTGAGGAAGAATAGTGCACCACATTTTGAGGAAAAGCAACACACGCGACAAGATTTGTGGAAATTTGACGCAAAGGTGGCCAAACTTAGGCAAGTTAGGGTTAGGGTTGTTGATGTATTGTAAGGTTTTGTATCCCATTTTTGTTATATAAATAGAAGAGGTATAAGTAGATCGAGGTCCATATGCTTAGGGTATGGTCTTAGGGAAACAAGTATATTTTGGAGAACCTATTCTATAATTTTTTAATGTTGAAGTTTGTTTTGAGAGTTGTGGAGCTCAGGTGGAGTTAGTCTCGAGAAGTAGTTGAGGTTCAGGTCATAAGATGTAGATCTTGGTGTGACACTGGTACACCTCACTATTCTCCACTATTCTATAATGTAATGTGCACAACACCATTTTCATGAATAATAAACAAGAAAAATATCTTTTTGGACATAGCCCTAGGGGTTAAACCACAGTAAAACTATGTATGCAATGTGTTTTGATGTGTTACTATTTTTGTAGTATCTTTGAAAGGTTATATAGATGAATGGATGATTTATTTACAATGTGAACTAGATTGAACATGCCAATGAATGAATGGATCTGATGAATAGTATAATAGAATGCATGGTTAAGTAGAAAGAAGAAGTAGGGAAGAACCTCCCCCAATCCTTTCCATGACTGCAGACACTTGTGTCTTGTAGTCCCCCATAAACCATCTCGGGTGAGACTACGTTCTGTACTCTATGTGTGATGTATCCTTCTGGTTTACCAGAAGGGTCGATGGTGATAAGGGTTTTGTTGGAGAACTAAGGTAGAACCCGGTTCATCCCGTAAGTCAAACAGTCCTTGATATAGAAATATAAGTTTAGGTATGATAATGCATAAGGGTCATCGATCTTGCTCGAAGAAACAACCAAAAATCAGCTAAGGAATATCTCATCATGATGGCATTACCCTAGACACATGGTACCCTCTCACTAATATACATTGGCGTTTATGTGGCAGACATGCATGACATGTGTCACCTAGAACTGAGATTTGTTCTATGCATGTGGTGGGTTCCATCTATCCACATGGAAACCAATGATTATCTCTAGAAATTCTCTTCTGGCAGATGATGCGACACCTTGTTGGGATGCTTAAATGTTCTGCAGATAGATCTAGATTGTTGATCAGTCCCACTTGAAAAAGGTTTGAGTATATATGGATCGTTCATTGCAGGGTCCCATTTAGATTTTTGTGTTGGAAGATTGGTTGTTGTCATTGATGTCAACCTTAGTCATGGGTTTTGGACCGCAATATTGATAAAGGTATTTGGACATGAAGGACAATGCACATGCATATACAACACCCATGAATGGATAGTATACATCATGTTGTTTCTGGTGGTATGTGGCACATCACATGTATCCTCATGGTTGAGGAGAAATGAATTTTTGAAGATGACAAAGTGAATTGAAGAAGGAAGTACATGTAGGCCCTGAAGATAATTAAAGAAAAAAATTACAAAATAAGAAAGTGTCAGGTCAGCCCTAATGTTAAAATGAAGTGACATAAATTCTATAAATAAAGATCATTATACATTCATTTTGATACAAGTTGAATTTCAAAGAAAATAAGAAGTAAAGAAGGCCAGATTTCANATAGAATGATTCAGATGGTGAAATCGCTATGGTAGTGAGAATACATATCAAGGTACCTCTGGTAAAAATTTCAACTCTTGATTCGCTATAATTATGGAGATACACTATGTGGAAGATAGGGTTTGTGACCAGCCCTAAAGCCTGTCAATAAACAAGTGTTCCATGTAAAATAGGCATAACTTCATCATCAAGAATCCAAGTGATGCGAGACAAATTTCATTGGAAATATTACAGACTATAGCTTCTTGTGTGCGAGTTTTAGAATCAGATGTTAAATATTAAGCGTGGGGCATTCTATAAAAAAATTGTCTCCTGAATAGACCATAATTGAATAAAGTCTACCATTCTTTCTATAACTTCTTTTTGGGGAGGATTCAAGGAGTGAAAATTGGAGGAGTTTCAGAGAATACATTGAGTAATATTATATACAGGATCAGAGTACTCCAATAATTGAAGAATTTCATAAATTGAAGAAGTCTCAGGAAATATTATCAGGTTCTATGTGATGATTGGTTGATGGTGATGATTTAATGTAAAGTTTTATTATCTCTCATATATTATTAGGTGGAAGGAAGGGGCAAGGATGGAGACTTCAACTCTCTCTTTATATTGGAGAATTGTATCTTCCTCTTGGAGGTTTATCC
>JASDQU010243042.1:104096-115584 GCA_032191745.1 Picea mariana
CAATTTTTTTTTAATTTACATTAAAAATTAAATAAAGAGAAAAGAAAAAATATTCACAAATTATTTTTTTATGAAGAAAAAACACATTAAAAAAACATATTAAAACTTCAATTTAAAAATAAAATTAAAGAAAAAATAAAAAATAAAATTAAAACATACATTTAAAAACCCCAAATTAAAAAAGCTAAAATAAAAACTTTAATGTAAAATTTTACAAAAAAAAAAATAAAAAAAATAAAAAAAATAAAATAAAAAACTTTAAAAAACCTTAAATTTAAAAAAAAAAAATCAAAATATATAAAATAAATAAATAAAAAAAAAAACTGAAAAAAATTTTAAATGAAAACCATTTATAGCCCTACCCTGCGGGCCTGGCCCAGGTCCCGTGACATCACCTCAACCCCCCACGGCCCTGAACCAAGTCGCGTGGACACCCTTAATTTATATATACAACTATCCTGACTAATCATGAATGTAGTGTTTCTTTTGGTATTGTCTAAAACTTTTTACGAGCATTTCTACTATAAATTTATAAATTTTGATGTACATTCTTAATATAACAATTTAAAATTTCTAGCTATAATTAAGTATATTAATCTTTTAGAGGCCCCTCTCTCTTATTTCCAGAAATATAGTTTTACAAGTCAACGTCTTCACCTACACAACTCTTGTTCAATCTTGTCAATTATGTAATTGAATATCATATATTTCTACTTTTTCCACTTAATCATTGCAGATTGCTAAATTTATTTATGTTTAGAATTATTACACATGGTATCAAAGCTAAATTGCATCTTTCGAGATCTACTTCTTTATAACCAAATGTATTAATCATTATCTTTTTACATACAATCATTAATAATACATACAACATAAAATCATTAATAGCCCATACATGCTGCCTTAGCTTTTAGGGACAAGTACGTTGCATACAATAACAAAAGAAGTTCATGCACTACAAGAGGTTTTTCATTCTTTATATCTAAGAATTCTAAATCTCGAAACTTGTATTGATTTTCATGGTGGAGAATTTCCTGGATAAATAAAAGAAATTTAAGGCGCACACATGCATGATAGGACAACTTCTCTCAAAACATCGGGATGGGGTTTCTACGTTCAGTGTTTTAATAGTGAGTTTTATTGTTTCTACATGTTGGAGTCGAGCAACACATGGACTAAATGATATAATAACATGGCCTACTCATCCCTGGTTGGATTCTCCAATCCTTCATTGTATGGAGAAATAGGGAATTTCCTGTCTCTTTCAACAAAATTTAAGATTTAAGGTCCACAGGTGTTCTCCAACAAAATTTAATCTACACGAGTGTAGTAACAACGTCCGCTCCATTGCAAGTGAGAAACGTCCGGAGGGTTAGATCTTCTAACAGGGCTAGTACGGCCTTACTTCCTTCTAATTCAATCTCTGGGGTTGTCTCGCTTCCATGCACTAGTTAACGGTCCAGCGTTCTTCGCTTGCCCGACTCAGCCTTGAGAGTAACAAACGCCAATTGATCTTCTGTATCAAACACTTTGAAGTTGTTCTCTCAAGGTTTGATTTGGAAGAAAATGATGTCGTTTATTAAGTTAACAACAATTACTGTTGTCTAAAGCCGAGAATATTAGCACGAATTTATATGTGACACATAGTTGCATGTATGAAAAAAAAGAGGGTAATTTGTGCAAAACAATTGTAACACTGACTTCAATCAGAGTAGGAGAATGGGAAAGGTATGGGCAGATGCGGAGCCACCATTTTGGATTTTTTGGAGGAAGTGGGTAGCTAGTTTCTTGAGAAGCGGGTAGATGAAAATTCTGCAGCAACTTGGATCGAAAAGTTGAGATCGATGTTAGATGACAATTGATTGTTATGAGCCGAGGCTTTCTCAAAAGCGGTAGAACAGTATATTTTGACCTAGCTACAGGGAAATCCATCTTGATAACCTAAACTATGATATATCTAATAAGTCTCCCTTATGTGCTCGTTGCTACAGTGCTGACTAGATCAATACTCAATATCTTAAGTTTAAAATTTGATGCTCAGCAACAGGTTTTGTATGCCTTAATGTAGTTGAAATCATTTTTAAAGTCAGAGAAATGATCTTTGTTTAAACAATATAGTTATAACTTAAGGTAGTTGAAATATGAAGAAATATGGGATCGTATAAAACATTGTTAGTATCGATAACATTTAGTATAAAGTGGGGATATATGATAATAGAGATAACATTTATTATAAAGTCGGGATATATGATTGCAATCCATCAAAGTTTTTATTATTCATCTATTCAAATAGTTATAATTTAAGGTACTTGAAATATGAAGAAATATAGGATATTATAAAATGTTTTTGGTATCTATAACATTAAATATAAAGTGGATTTATTATAAAGTGGAGATATATGATAATAGAGATAATATTTATTATAAAGTGGGTATATAAAATTTGAGATATATGATAATAGAGAATAACTTTTTTGTATAAAGTGGAGATATATGATAATAGAGATAACATTTATTATAAAATGGGGATATATGATAATAGAGAAATGGTGTTATATAAAAAGGAACTAATGACATTTATTATATATGATATAGTTATGAAACAATTTACATAGTAAGTAGATATTTTATAACTTTGGTGATATGGCTTTCACTTTTATTTATTTATTTTTAAAGAAAAAAATATAATACTTCAAAATGTTAGTGAAACATATATTATTAAACCAAATGATTTTGGTTGTTAAAAGTTTTGGCGAATTTTTGAAATGGTATTAGTATTTAAAATGAACTATGGATTTTAAAGCTTTTATGAAGATTTAGTACATAGAAATAAATGAATTCGAATGCTGAATTTACAATGAAATTAAAACCAAGAAATGGATGTGGAAAAACACCTTAAATTATTAGCTTGTTTTCACATTAGAGAGACTTTTAATTGAAAATATGATCCAAGAATTAAGACGATATATGGTTACTTACACAACCTTGAAAAGAGAAAGTTAATGAAAAGACACCCTAGTGAGAACGACCTTATGTTTTAAAGATGAATGAATCATTGAAAATATATAAAATGGATTTAAGATAATTATTGAGTTGAAGAAGATTAATTCATAATTAATGGTTATTGGGTTGTTCCTCTGAGGATGTTTCTTCTTGAAGAGGGGAAGAATGGTTTACCATGAGACTTACCATGATACATATTAAATAGACTAGGAAATTCCAAAACTTAGAATATGATACAAAGTGTGGGATAGAAGCAACTTATAACCTTACAATATAGGAATGACCCAAAATGAACATATGATTAAACTCATAGTCACAAAAGATAAAAAAAGACTTATAGGCAAAGATAAAAAAACAAATTATAATTAGTCTAAAAGGGGTTGACGACACCCTTTGGGATGCACTATAACATGTTGGTTTTCATAAATAATGAAATAAGATAATTGGTTTATGTTGTACAAGCATGCATTGTTCAGTGCATAAGGAAACAAAATCAAGATGTATCTTAAGTGCATGGCAACAAAAAATCAAAGGCTTGACTATGTACATTACGAAGAAGACAAAACATAAATGATGAAAAGTTTGCAGGAAACACCTTATCATAATGGAAGTCCTCTCCCAGCTAATTGAAGATTATTGATAGCTAAGAAAGGTGGCCAAATTGAGTAAAACACTAAAAAATTGATAGGATTGAAGTAGATAATATAACTCCTTTAAGATGTATGCGCAATGGATAGCATTGAAGTGATAGGGGGTTATGGAAATATAATAAATCTTAGGTAAAGTTTATGTAATGATAGTGAAGGTGTGTCCCTTTCTAGTGGCAAGCCCTCTTAATGATATTGATGAGTGGATTGAGCAACATGAATTGTTTGATCCCTCTAAATAAGGTTTTCTCCTCTAAGGATTTGATCCCTCTAAAGAAGGTTTTCTCCTCTAAGGATTTGATCCCATTAAGTGCATGATAGATCTTTAGTTAATATGGATCTATGTTGGTTCGTTATAGATAGATAGATAGATAGATAGATGTTAATTATGGAAATAATTATACATATCCCTCATCACCTTTATGTTTTCGACGTTAGAAGGCCTATGAAAAACTCTTAAGTACTTCCCCTAATTTTGATGATGGTACCTGAGGTAAACTCTAGATTATTCAAGGTACAAGGTTGATCAACAATAAGGTTCAAAGTCATTACAATAATATACAATTTTTAAGAGCTCAACATGTCACTTGTAGGAAGTGAAACTCGTTGAGGAGGATAACAATCATTCCTCCCAACCACTCAAGCTAAACCCGGTTGATAAAAAATTATTGGGAATTGGAGTCTCCCCAGGAAATACAATTCATCCCACTCTCCAACCCGTAAGCGAGAATGAGAGTGCTACTACATTTTGAGCCCCACACTAATATCCCCTTTTAGAAAGCGTCTTTTGGCGTAAAAATCGAATAGAAATAATTGTGCATTTTGTCATAACTATATATGCACATTGAAATGTATGATAACTAAAACAATAAGAATAAAATCATAATCATATAAACACCCATTATAGAATCAAAGAGTGAGCATGTAATATACCCAAAGTGTATTTTTTTTCCACGAGAAAAAAATGCTCTTTATATTCAAAAGGATATAAAAGTTTACATAACGGCGTCACCGGCTGATCATACCCATTCCACATCTTCATGGATTCGAGTCATCTAAGTCCCTACAAAATCTGCACTTTGTCAAAAATTGGATATTGCAGATGAGGATCAGATCAAAGATTTAACTTGTGTGAAATGCCTTCATGTCCATCCTCCCAATATGAAAAGTAAATTTGATTCGGGGGAAGATGCAAGGCTTTTTTCGAGAGTGATTCAACCACTTTGTTATCTTCGCAGTAAATGTGCTGGAAGGTAAGATTTCTGAAGAGTAGAGAGGCATCTTTGGTCCTTGTCTTCCAGCTATTAAGGGCTGCCACTTGGAGATCATCTTTTCCATTTAGCCAATCAATGATGATCTTGGAATTGCCTAGGAGGAGCAATACATCTGTGTGGCGACTAGCCAAAAAGAGCGAGGTCCAAGCCCCAATGAGCTCCGCCTTGGTGTTGGTGCCCTAACAAAAATTCAATGTCCAATGAATACTCGAATGAGAATTTATCTTTATGTGGTCCCCTGCTCCACACTACGAGCCTCCCAATTGAGATGCCCCGTCAAACTAGGCCACCACCCTGTCCACAGGGATATGAAGAGGCCGCCTAACCGTTGGTTTTGTTTGATGAGTCTTAACCGAAAGGTGTGCAGCCGGAAAAATGAGAGAGCTGGTGTGAAGGATGGAAGGCTTCTCAGCATTGAAGAGTGTCTCATTTCTGGCCTTCCATATGAACCAGCAAATGTGGACTGGAAGCATAGAATGGGTGGTCGAATTGCTTATCCAGTGTTGGAAGCAAGACAAAATTGAGTTACCAATCCACTGATTAGGAGTCTTTAATGTTGCAATAGTAGCCGTCCAAAGCTCACGAGAAAAGGGGCAGTGCACAAAGACATGCAGAGCGGTTTCAATGTCCTGGGAACAGAGCGAACAACGGCTTGGGCCCACCCAGCATCTCTTCTGCAAGTTGTCCCAGAAGAGTAATTTGTTTTTTAATAAGAGCCAAGAGAATAATTTGCATTTTAATGGGCAAGATGCCTTCCAAATCCTCTGTCTCCAGGATGCTGAAGATGTGTGCCAGGCTAAGTCGGCCAGGGCAATGTAAACATTTTTGGCAGAAATTTTGCCTGTTCTATCGCCCCCCGTCTAGATCAGATTATCCGCCTTTGACTTTAGATATATGCCAGAAGATTTGAGACGTTGGGCGAATTTATCCCATTCAGTGGAAAGCTCCGGATTCAATTGTAGATCAGCTTCGGAAAGCCAAGTGCCGCCGAGGGAGCTTGTAACAGTTGTAATATAGAACTGATGTAAAAAAAATAAATTTTTGCTGTGCAACTGTGTTTGAAGAGCGGTAGAGAGGATGGCATTGCTGTCTAGGTCGAGAATGCAGTCTCGGCCGACATCTATCAGACGGCCTTCCCCAGGATCCCACGCTATCCACTTTAGAATGATCGGGAGGGTGGCAGAAAGGGTTTTCCACAATTGAGAACCGGTTGCAGGACGAGCCACCGCAAATCTGATCCAGATATGTAAAGGAAGATGATGTAAATATTTAGCTTTGATAACAGTGCTCCAAATTCCTGGTTTGTTTAATAACCTCCAGAAGGTATTTGTCGTGAGATCTTGTTGAAAAAAAGGCAGATGTTTTAGGCCCCAGCCTCCCATCGACTTAGGCTTGGAGAGGACCTCCCACTTGCAGAGATGATAGCTTTTGGTCTTCTTACAGCCAGACCAAAGAAAGGTGAAGATGAGCTGTCTGAGCGATTTTAAAATAGAGGCTGGGGTGTGTGCTATGGCCATCCAGTATACTGGAAGGCTTTCCAGTACAGCCTTGATCAAGATGAATCTTCCACCCATCGAAAGAAATCTGTTCTTCCAGTTAAGAATTCGGTATTTGAAGTTGTCTACGAGCCAGGTCCAATCCTTTGATGTGTATCTGGTAGCTTTTATGTAAAAGCCTAAATATTGAAATCCCTCCTCCAAGTCTTTGCCACCAATGCCAAATAGCTCGAATAATTCGAGTTTTAAAGAGTCCGATACCTTTGAAAGTAAGAAGATGGATTTGGAGGCGTTGATTTGAAGTCCTGAAACAACACAAAAAGTAGAGAGGATCGAGTGGATAATAGTCCATTCAGCCAAATTATCATAAGTCATGATTAAAACATCATCAGCGAATAGAATATGAAGAATATGAGTTAGCCCTGCCACTTTGACGCCTTTCAAAGGCCCTCTGCTTGTTTGATCTTTAATAAAGTGCTGAGGCCTTCCAGAGACAAAATGAAAAGAAGCGGGGATAAGGAGCAGCCCTGTCTGAGACCTCTCTCGCAACTGAAGGTCTTAGTAGCTTCTCCATTAATTAAAATGGCCAATGTTGCCGAAGAAAGGCAGCCCATTATCTAGTTTGTAACTGCAGAGCCAAAACCGCATTGAATTAAGATGAGATGGAGAAAGTTCCAATTTAAACAGTCAAATGCCTTTTTTAGGTCCAGCTTCAAGAGAATGGCTTGTTGTTTCTTTGTCTTTATGGTATGGATACATTCTTGTGCCGTTCCCACTGCATCTAGGATCTGTCTTCCTTTGAGGAAACCAAGTTGTTCTTCGGATAGCGCCTGCGAGAGGAAGGGTCGGATTCTGACAGCAATAAGTTTGGAGATGATTTTGTAACATAGATTACAGAGCGAAATTGGGCGGAAGTCTGAGAAATATCGGGGCAGATTAGTTTTTGGAATCAGAGCCACATAAGTTTTGTTCAAATGAGGACTCACCATCCCTCTTGTTCTTGTATCTTCAATGACATCCAGAATGTCTTGTTCCATAAGATCAAAGAAATGTAAGAATAGTTCAACCGACCAACCGTCGGGTCCTGGACTTTTCCCTAGTTTGAAGCTTTTTAAGGTCTCAAGAAGTTCTTTTTTTGAGCAAGTAGAGTGTAACATGGCAGCTTCTTCAGGAGTGATAAAGGTAGGGAATAAACTGGCTACTGCTCTCTGCTCTGCAAGAGATGGAGCAGGGGAGGCTTTGTAAAAGGATTTAAAATGTGAATGAGCTGCTGATTTGATCTCTGATTGTGATTGGAGGAGATTTCCTGAATCATCTTCAATTTCCCATATTTGCTTTCTTGATCTTCGGGCGCTGGCAACTTTATGGAAGAATGTTGTGTTTTTGTCTCCACCCTCCAGCCACAACATCCTACTCTTTAAATGCCAACGTTCCTCCTCTTCGCGGAGAAAATTTTTATGTGCCTCTTCAAGTGCCCGAATCCGATGCTCTAAATCCGCGCTGCTCGGCGACTGTAGCTTTTGTTTTAGCAGAATATTCAGCTCAGATTCAATGCTGATACGCTTGGCCTGTTCTTTAACTTTTTTGTCTTTTAGCCACTGAATTGAGAGATTTTTTAAATTACAGAGCTTTCTGGTCAGATTTCCTTGAGCATCCCCGGGGGAAATAAGAGAACTATCAGACCAAACCGATTTTACCAAAGTTGTGAAAGATGGATCCTTCAGCCAATGCGGGTTAAATTTGAAAGGGTATCCCTTAGCACCGCGTCCCTCTCCAATTTGTAGACAAATCGGTGTATGGTCAGAGATGAATTGATTCTGAATCTAAGCACGACTACTAATAGTCGGAAGGAGCAGATTTTTTGCAACCAAGAATCGGTCTAATCGCTTAGAGATATGAGCTGTCCCTTTCCGTCCATTCCTCCATGTCGGCAGAAGTTCCGGAGGTTTTAAATCGATCAGATCATTTTTATAAAATAAATGTTGGAAAAAGCTGGACAAGGGGTCAGGCTGGGCCAAGTCGCCCCAGATTTCTGATCGGCTGGTAGTTAGATTAAGATCACCCGCAATTATTAGATTCTCAGCCGCTAAAATTCCTAAATCATCTAGGCGTTGCCAGAATTCCTTACGGCCAGTGAAAGGTCCATAAAGATTAAGGAGATTGATTGTGCTATGCAGTTCCAGGCTATTTCCTGTTAGCAAAATGCCACCTGGGCTGAGCATCGGGGTGAGAGAGAAATGTGCCGGGTCCCAAGTGGCCAGGAGGCCTCCCGATGTGCCAATAGATTTTTCCTCACATGAGTGCCAACTCGGACGAATTGAAAACATGAAATCTCTAGCTATTGAAGCTTCGACAAGGGTTTCTTGCAGGAAAATGAGAGAAGGTTGCGTCTGTTCAATGATTCTTTTCAAGGAGGCTTGTTTCAGAAGTCTTCCGACCCCTCTGATGTTGATGGAAAGAAAAATCATATCTTACCTCTTGCCAGAGATTTAAGGCCTCTAAGCGCCCCTTGTGACGGTGCTAGATTTGTTGATGTCGCTGTGGACGAGTCAGACAAAATCTTCTTTCTAGCACTTCGTGTTTTCAGAGGAGAAAACTCCTGGCCTACTCCTCTAGACCAGGTCGGGTCTTGAATGGCCGATGATATAAAAGTAGAAGATGAAGGACGATCAGCAGATCGCTCGGAATTTGACACAGGAAGCTTGCCATGATAGGTTTGGAGCGGGAGAGATGCAAAGGGGAGGGTGGGTTCAGATATTAAAGCTCGAATACTTGTTTCCAATTGAGTATCCAAAAGAGGGGGTTTCGAGAACCCTGCTAGAGAGTTAAGTTCGGATGGGTCAACATCAATGGGAAGTTCCGTCTCATTTTCGGAGAAGGATGTCTGTGGGGGGGAAGAAACAAGGGGGGCCTATGGAGTAGAAGTTGTAGGGGATGTATGGGTGGAGACCGGGAAGGGAGAAATTAGAGGAGGGGTTGTAAAAGGAGTCGTGGGGGATGGAGGCAGAATGAGATCAGCATTTTCATATATAAAGAGCTTGTCCGAGGCCGAGAAGGTGTTAAAAAGGGAAGGGTAGAGGGTCTGTAGTTTACTCACTAAATCCTGCTCCGAGGTCAGATTGTCACTTGGTGTGGGAGGCACCTCCAAAGGCTAATTAGGAGAAGAGAGGTAGCCATTGAAATTATCCTCTTCGGCTGGGTCCAAAGGTTCAACTGTAGGGGGAATTTGGAGCAGTCTCTACGCAAATGTCCTGTTCTTCGGCAAAAGGAGCAGCGGAAAGGAATGCCAAGGAAATCCATATTTTGAGCAATGTGTCGACCACGCCATTCGATCTCCAGCACTTCGGGGAGGCCCGCCTGTAAGTCCACATCAACATAGATCTTTGCTAGTCTTCTGTCTTCAGTCTCGAGGAGATCTGAGTCAAGTTTGAGGAATCGTCCTAAGGCTGCTCCAATGCTTTCAAGGGCATGTAGATTCCAAAGATGCAGGGGGAGACCTGGCAGGAGAACCCAGAGATGTCTATGACCAAAGAATTCAGTGGCCGGGTTGAAGCCAAGTCTCCAACGTTTTAGCATGAGACTTCCTTCGTCTATGGGCCAAAAGCCTCCCAGAATTGTAGCAGAGTTAGCTGGATTCTTAAAAGCAAAGCCTAGCCAGCCATGTGGTAACAAATGGAATTTTGGAAGATATTCGAGGATGGGTTTCCAAGTGCTCACCATCCAGTCCTCTAATTTCTACTGACATTTTTGCTTATAGGCTAACCGATCAACCAATGCACACAAGGCTAAGTTACAAGCTTCAGGTAGTCTAATGTCCATTCCAAGCACTAGTTTGGGATGTCTTCGCTTGGGTTTCCACACTTTTTGGGTTCTTTTCATAGAGTCATTCTTATTGTAAGTTGACAAGTGTGGTAAGGTCTGTGAATCAGTGTGAGGAAGAGTCTTCTGATGGCCAGAGTGGTTCTTATAAAGTCCAGACAGAGTTGAGCCTGTAAGAGGTTTGTCCACTAATGGCTGTGAAGGATAGAAGTTCGAGGATGGAGTCGACTGTTGGGTTGGAGGAGCAGAGAACAGTGAGCGAGAGGGGGTATAAATAGGAAGAGTGGGAGCGCCTTTCGAGTTAGTGGACTGATAGTGGTTGGCTCACAGAACATCTATCGAGGCTAGGACCTCTGGGTGGTCCCAAGGGTCCCCCATCTTCTCAGCAGATGAGATCGAATCCCTAAGGCTAAGCGAAGATCCAACGAGAAACAAAGGAAGGGGATCGAAAACTTTGGGGTCGAGTGCTTAGCTAGAAATGAGGTTGACATGTTCGGCGAGAAAGAAGGCTGTAACAGGAGTTCCACTTTCCTGAAAAGTAGTCAGAAACTGGCTGGGAGAAGGACAACAGATGTTGTAAGTCAGAGAATAGAATAATACTGACCTACCATTGTTGTCGTCCACCCAGCGAGCAAAATGACAAACGATGAGGAAATCAGGAAAAAAAAACAGGGTGGGTCTGGTGAAACCTACTAAGGGGAGTCAGGAAATAAAACCGAGAAAATAGTAGCTAAGAAGCACATCAACCAGAAGTTTACTAGAGTATAAGAGAAATGGTTGTTCGACTGGACGGGAAACTGGCCAGGAAGCGAGAAAGGAGTCGAACCAGGTTCAAAAATGTCGAGGGCGCCAAGATCGCCCGCCATCGCCCAGCTATTAAATAAAGTTGGATTTCTATATTTTTGTACCCAAAGTGTATTACCCATACGTAATAATGTATAAATCATTTTGTATTAAGTAGTTATATAAACCATTATTATATATTTGTTATATTGTAAATAATGATAAGTCATACCTTTTCCCAAAAGACATCACTATTATTTCCTATGTATATTTATATGCACATCATTGTAACTCATATCATGTCAATGTATAATAAATATTAATTATTGATTCCTCGTGGAATATATGGATTCGTCCATGTTATTATGGATGCTAAGGTGAAGTAACGAGTAGGCTTTCTTCAAATTGTATCAAAGCAGTATATTTTTTGGTTGTTCCTTTGATCTCTAACCAAATTTATTTTGCT
>JASDQU010243043.1:15771-65914 GCA_032191745.1 Picea mariana
ATGGGTGTTGTATATGCATGTGCATTTTCCTTCATGTCCAAATACCTTTATCAATCTTGTGGTCCAAAACCCATGACTAGGGTTGACATCAATGACAACAATCAATCTTCCAACACCATGCACCAACCTGTACCAAACAATTTGTAATCAACCTATACCATAAACAAGTGAAACCAAACATGTACCAAGTATGTACCAATCATGTGTCAAGTACTCATCAACTATGACTCATCAATATGTACCAACATCATCAACTATACACCTCATGTATGTGCCAAGTCACCAACTACTTGTCTCAACCATGTACCCAATTGTAACTCAACCAAAATCCCTCATCAATTTCATCATACAAATATGATTTTTAACTCCGTAATAGGCCTGGTGTATATGATCACATACTTGCAAACCTTCCTTAACTTTAACAACAAGAGACTAGCATTTTCATCAAACGTTTCTTTAGTCTCACAAGACTAGTTTTGGATTAGTGAACAACCCTAGCTTGAAATAATCATAACTTTGTACCTGTAATGAATAAAGATTTGAAATTGATACACAATTTTATTCAATGTGTTTTATGCAATTACTCTAGGTTTCACTACTTGTAACCTCTCAAAAAAGGCATTATGGAAAAATGGAACACCTTGCTAAATTCTGGCTTATTCTAGAGAGCGACCTTGTAGAGCGTGCCCTGCACAGAATATTTGTTGAATTGATCTGAAACTGTTCCAAAACATACTATAGACTGTAATATAACCAAAAAATTTGGTCTTACTAAATTTGGATTTGTTATGAAGAATTTATGACGCTTTTACCCTAAACACCCGTTTTTGACTAGTTTCAAGACTAGCCACAAACCCTATTTTCCACGGAGTGTAACTCCAAAAAAACAACGACCCAGAAGCTGAATTTTTTAGAAACGATACTTGGATATGTTTCTTCAATGAAATATAAATTTCAAGGTCTAAATCATTCTAGAAAAAAAGTTATTGCAAAAATGGTGAGATGACCTGAAAAAAACATACCTTAGAAAGCATCATCAAAAGAATTTATCCTTCCTTGAATTCTAGCTTTCTTTTCTTCATTTTCCTCAGAAATTTGTCTTAGATATCCTTTTGTTACCTCAGACATCTATAGGTATTCAATATTCTCAAGCATGTCTTAAATGAGAGAGCCTTGCCTCTTATTTATACTCTCAAAGTAGCTTCCTTAAAAACATCTTCTAGGTCACTTTGCCCACTTTCCTTATTTTAGGGTAAACCCACTTCTAATTTCTCCATTAAATTTATTATTGAATCAATTTATCTTATATTCACTTTGAATTATATTATACTCATCACTTCACTTTATTATTTACCTTTTAAAATCTCTTAAACCACTTTGACTACTTTGACCTTTGGGGCTTCTAGATGACATATGAGGGTCCTCCAACTTCGTAAGGCCATAACTCTTGAACCGTGAGGATTTATGTAATGTTCCACATACCACCAGAAATGGAATGACATGTAATATCCATATAGAATAGTATTACCTGAAAATATATCAAAACTCATACCGTTATCCATCAAACAAACTTGTGTCCATTACCCAAACCTGGGTTCTCCAAGTTCTCATGGCCATGACTCTCTAACCGTGAGGAGTTATGTGACATCCCACATACCACTAGAAATGGAATGACAAACACTATCCATCTAGGATAGTTCCACTAACAAATTCAATGGATTTCATCTCATTATTCCACAAATAAGCATGGGTTCTCTAACCATACTTATAGAATAACTCAATCCACAAAGCGTCTTCCCATGAGGGATTTCACCATAAGGGGACCACTTTGGATTTCAAACAATCTTGGGTCCATTACCCAACCTTTGTGCTACGGGGCTTTCTTCAAGGGTTGTCATCAATGACAACCAACCTTAATAAAAAATTTCCACTACCACAATCATTGCCACTGTCACTGTCACTATCACTCTGACTGTCATTGCTACTGTCACATCAAACTGCAATCTGTCACTATATCCAACCTGTGACTGTCACTGGGCCATCAAACTGTAACTTATCATCAACATGATTTATAACAAAAACTGTACCATATCATCCATCAACTGTGTACCAATATATGTAGTATAACATGCATCAGTCATGTACCATAAGATATGCGAAATGTAGATACCATAACAACAATGATGAGTAGTTAATCATGTATCAAATCATATACCATGTACTCGAGCATAAACCATGTATAGAACCTGTACCATATACCATATCATATATATGTACCATATCATCAATGAAGTCCCTCAAAGAACCAAAGCATGTGACTCATGCATATTCCACCATACATTAAGTATATACCTCAACCATACATCTACAAAAAAATTACATAAGCATACCTATTCCTCTGTAGCTGATCTGATGCACAGTAGTGTTGACCTATAAGATTTCATCTGACCTTAGGGACCTGGTACAAGCATTTCCCCCAAATTTTTCTTGTCCTCGCAGGACTAAGACATGATGTCATGCGGGACCTCACATGATAGGAACTGTGCAACACACAAGGATGCATCATGGGACACTAGTAGTCTAACCCATGGGGGTCAACCAAACTAGGGTTTCCTAAGAAATGTTTTCTCTCCACTGCAACTCCGTAACTCCCTCACTTCTCACTTGTTGCTACCTCAGATTTCATTATCGCAAACTTGCCAAATAGATCACTAGTTCACTAGAAGATGTTTAATAGAATAAGTGAGTGAATGTACTTTTGAATTACTCTTTGAGGTGTATTTATACTTTTGTTCAGTAACCTCTTTCCTCAATCTTAGGGGATTCTTGAATTTCTTGTTACAACCACTTTACCCTTTCATTAAAGACTTATAACGAACTAGGGGCTTCTTGACCATTCTTTGGGGATTTTAACTTCACAAGGACATAACTCCTCAACCATGAGGAACTACATGGCGTACCACCTATCACCAGAAACAACATGATGAGGAATATCCATCCATGAGTGAGTTGACTACATTCACACTTTCCTTCATGACCTTTTTCCTTGATCAACTATGGGTTCCATGACCATACCTTTGGGGCTACCGAAATTCTTCAAGGGTTGACATCAATGAAAACCAATATTTCAACAATATCCCCCTTTGGCATTGATGGAAACATTGATGGAATTGTAACTCATGCTCCTACTCATGCTCACCCTATGACCATCACTACCCCTGTGACCATTTTTCCTGTTATTTCTCTTTGTTTCCATGCATCTGTTCATTCTCTCCCACTTTGACATCAATGGAAAAGGATAATTCTCCTTGGGGATTCTCCCCCTATATACAAGCCTCTTATTTATCTTCATGGTGCTTCGTCATGTAAAACTATGATGTATATGAAAATCATTCAAAAGATTCTCTACTTGGATTCTTTATGTGTTTTGCTGCTCTTCCCCTAAATTACTGTGCTTGATGCTATGCAAATCACTGTGGGGAATAAAATACTCTAAGTTTATGTTGAAAATACTTGAAGGTCTCCCTCAGAGGAGGTTTGGTGAAAATATCTGCAATCTTCTCATTTGTCCCAATATAATCTAGCTTGATGTTCTTCTCTATATCCTGTTCCCGTAGAAAGTGATACTTGGTCGGGATGTGTTTTGTCTTGGAATGCATCACTAGATTATTGGAGATACTGACAGCGTTGGTTTTTTCATAGAGTATTGAAATGGGCTCATTGCACTTCACTTGTATATCCTGCAAGGTTTGCTTCATCAAGAGAACTTGAGTGCAACATGTTGCCGATGCAATATATTTTGCGTCTATTTTGGAAAAAAATAATGATGATTGTTTCTTGCTTAGCCATGATACCATACACTCACCCAAGTAGAAGGATTCTCCACTTGTACTTCTTATATCATCAATGCTACCTTCCCAGTCTGCATCGATGTAGGAAACCAAAGATAGATCATTCCCCTTTGGATACCATAATCCATACTCTTTTATTTCCTTGAGATATCTGAATATTCTCTTTACTTCCATAAGATGTGTTTCTTTCGGTGCTGCTTGAAATATCACAACTTGTCCAACTGCTTGCATCACATCCAGTCTTGATGTTTTCACATAGATTAAGATACCAATAATCGATTTGTAGAGTCTCTTATCTTCTTCCTTCGATTCATCTTCCTTACTCAACTTACAATTGGTCTGCATAGGAGTACTCACGGGTTTGCAATCTTCCATTCCAAACTTCTTTAGCATTTCTCAGATGTACTTAGTTTGGGAGATGAAAATACCTTTATCACATTGGCATATCTGTAATCCCAAAAATTAATTCAACTCACCAAGCAAAGACATTTCAAACCCATTTTTCATATCTTTGGAAAACTTCTTACTCATCATGTCATCATCACTTCCGAAGATAATGCCATATACATACACTTCAATTATCAATATACTTTCTCGATCCACGTTTATGTAGATATTGTTGTCTGCATTTACCTTATTGAATCCTTGTTGTTGTAGATCCCTGTCCAATATTGAATACCATGCTTTGGGAGTCTGTTTGAGTCCATACAATTCTTTCTTCAACCTGCAAACAAAATCTTTCTTTTCTGATAGTAGAAACCCTTCAGGTCGTTCGATGTAGACTTCTTCTAATTCCCCATTTAAAAAGGATGATTTTAAATCCATCTGATACACCTTGATTATTTTTGAACATGCATAGGCTAAGATCAATTTGATTTCTTCCATCCTCACAACTGGGGAAAATGTTTCTTCAAAATATATACCTTTAATCTGAGTGTATCCTTTGCATATTAACCTTGTTTTRTTTCTAGTTACCTATCCATCCTCATTCAATTTGTTTCAAAAAACCCACTTTGTACCAATCATGTTCTTGTTCTTTGGTCTTGGAACCAGTTCCCATGTGTCTTTCTTCTCTATCTGATCCAATTCTTCATCCATATCCTTGATCTAGTGTTCATCTTTTCTAGCCTCTTCAAAACTGCTTGGTTCAACTGTAGATAACAATGTTAGGTGTTGTTGTTATGGTGAGAGTATTCTTCTTTGGGTTTCAACTCCTGCATATTTATTCCGAATAATCTATTATGGTGGATGATTTTTCTGTACTCATCAGCTATGTGTCTTAGGAGATATCTTCTTCTCATCTTCCTCTTGTTATGCTTCTAGTTTCTCTTCTTCTACTACTTCTCATTCTTTTAGATCTTCCTCGTTATCTTTCTCTTCTGAATCTTTTCTTCCTTCTTTTCCTTTCCGTACATCTGTCTCGTCAATCATTACATTGATGCTTTCCATGATTATGTCGAGTCTTGGAATGAAGCATTTATATGCTTTTCTTTTTCTTGAATACCCAACTAGTATGCCCTTATCAACTTGGGAGTCAAATTTTCCAAGCCTGCCATCATATCTAGAATTTTCTTCCAAATACTCTGAAATGATTCACATTTGTTGGTCTTCCTTTCCATAACTCATAGGGATTCTTATCACTATCACTTATGATCATTCCTCCGTTCAGGATATGAATTTTTGTATGTATCGCTTGTGCCCAAAATATGTCACTCAACTTGAAATATTTCAAAATGGTACTGACCATTTTCTTTACTGCTCTGTTCTTCCTTTCGAAAACTCCATTTTTATTAGGTGTCTTGGCTATTGATAATTGTCTATTTATTCCATGTTTGCCACATAAATCCATGAATTCCTTTGATGCAAAATCTCCTCCATTGTCTAATCCTAAGCACTTGATTTTTAAGTACATCTCAGTTTCAACCATCTCTTTGTATATCTTGAAGTGTTCGAATGCGTCTGAATTCTTCCTAAGAAATAAAACCGTAGTCATTCTTGTGTAGTCATCAACCAATAGCATAAAGTATTGTTCTTCATTTAATCCCTTTGTTCTTCTAGGTCCACATATATCAGTGTGTATAATCTCCAATGTTTTTTTCGTGGAGTACTCTTTTGATTTGATCTTGGTCCTGGTTTGTTTTCCTTGTAGACAATGCTCACATAGAGTATTTGCTGGATTTGAGATCTCAAGAATTTCTTTCACTGCTTCCTTTCTACTGAGTTTCACAAGGTTATCAAATTTTATGTGACCCATCCTTCTGTGCTAGAGCCAACTTTCATTTTCATTTCCTAAGCAAAATTTTTACCTTCCAATCTCATTCAGGACAAATATGTTGTTTGGAGTTCTTCTAGTTGTAGCCACCAATTTACTTGATCCTCTTTTCTTATCTCACATTTTTTGAGTCAAACAAAAGCTTGTGTCTTTGATCACACATTTGAATGACACTTAAAATATTTTCTTCATATCTTCTACCAGTAGAACATTTTCTACCTTGACATCTTTACTTGTAATCTTGATTGTGCCTCTACCTATTATTTTGGCTGAGTTGTCATTTCCAAATGAAACTAATCCATATCATTCCTTCTTCAGAGTCAAAAACCCATTCTTATCACCTGTCATATGCTTCGAACAACCGCTGTCAACATACCACCCACTTTTCTTATGTTGCGCTTTTAGAGCAAGTGAGCATTTTTCAATGTTAAATTGATCCTGCTTTCTTCTCCATATCCTTTATGGTTTCTATTTATGACTATTGATATTCTGCTTCGGTTCCTTTGGAGGAACATTCAATCTACAATATTTGGCCATGTCTCCAAAATTGTTTCACTTGTATCACTCTATTTCATTACTTAGTGAATGGAAATTTTTGTGATTTTTGTTTTGTGCTTCATGTGACTTTTTGAGATAACTGTCATTTGAATATGATTCATAGTTGCTTCCATTCTTGGCATAGGCTCTACAATTTTCATCTTTGTGACCAATTTTTTTACAAGAATAAAATAAACCAAGAAAAATAGTTTGATACCTAGATGTAGGGGATATTTTGAATGTTGTTGTTCTCTTGAAGCCTTCTTCTTCTTGAGATGTTGTTGATTGTTGGTTCTATTTTTTGAATCTTCTAGGTGGTCCAATTCATCTGTGTTTGTCTTCTTCAGTGCCATGACTATTTCTACATAGGTGCTTTGTTTTGCTTCATGTTCTATCGTCTTGGAGCTCAAACCTTTCTTGGTATGCATCTAGTTGTATCCTATCCCAAACTTGTCATAGTATGGCCTTTGAATGTTGATTATCTCATCCAATATTTTGGTGCTATTCTACTGCATATCTTTCTTCTGAATATCTTTTCTTAAGGTGGCTATTTCTACTTCCAAGATTTCAATCATGCTCTCCTTATCTTCTAACTGATTTCTGAGTGTTTCTTCAATCCTTCTGTCTTCTTCTACTTGGATTTTTAACTTCATGATTATATGATCGATTTATTTTGAGTTGGAATTTTGAGATCCTTCTTTATTCTTTAAATCTACCTTGAGTGAATTGATTTTATTTCTTTCTTTCCCTAGTTCTTGTAAGGAACTGATTAATTCTTCTCTAAGATTAACTTTTCCTTCTTCTTTGGAATATTAAGAATCTTCTTCATCATCTTCTACTTCCATGAAGAGTACTTTTCTGAATCATTGTCACTATCATCATCCTCATCTAATGAAGAGTTGTTTTCCTTTGAGTAGAAACTTTTCTTGAATTTTTATTTTTTTGTTCCTTCTCTTGTCACTTTTTTTATTTTTCTTTTTCTTCTTAGAATCTTTTTCTCCATATCTACCTTTATTATTAGCATAAGGACATTTAGAAGCAAAATGACCAATACCATCACAATTAAAAAATTTCAACGGAAGCATACCTTTGTACTTACCAGTTCCTCTTTTTAACTTACAAATTTTTCCACTTCCTCATCTTCCTATGAATCGTCGCTGCAACTGCAATCTAATTTTGATTTTTGCTTGTTTTTATTCTTTGTATTCTTGGACGATTTTAATGCTTCTTCCTTTGTGACCAGATTCTCTTGTTCTATCCTCATTTCATAAGCTGTGAATATTCCATGTATATCCATGCTCAAATTGTCAATATATGTTCTTTCTTATAGGGATGATATCTTAGGATCAAATCTCATAGGTAGAGATATTATAACCTTTTCAATGACCACTGACTCATGAACTTCTTATCTCAGTCCTTTAATAGTGTTCAGTACGGTTTCGTCAAGTTGTAGAAAGTAGGTTGAATTGTCTTCATCTTCCTTCCTCTTTAGTTGCTAAAACTTAGCTATAAGGGTTTGAATCTTAGCTACCTTGACTTTGGTATCTCCTTCGTAAATATTTTGAAGTTTATCCCAAAGATCCTTTGTGGTCTTGCAATGCATAACTTTAACAAATACTAAATCATCCAGACTGCTCAAAATGGTGCCTTTAGCCTTTGAGTTGTTTTCACTAGGTTTCTTTCCATCTTTATCAGTTGGGGGAGTGGTTGGTGATGCATATCCATCTACTACTCACTACCAAACATCCAATCATTGTGCATGTAAAAAAGGTTTGCATCCTTTTATTCGAAAAGGCATAGTTCTTTCCATCAAACCTTGGTGCTACAATCTTAGCATATTCCATGATCTCCTTCCAGTGGTTAAATTGTTTCTTGAAGGACCTGCCTTGATACCAATTGTTGGAATACTGAGAGGGGGGTGAATTAGTATGAGCACTTTATTATCACTTTTTAACCAAAATATGTAATCATTAACATCAACGAAAATATATCATCAATATATCATGAGCAATATAAATCAACATAGCATAATAGACATCAACAAAAACACAGTACACCAGAATTTACGTGAAAACCCAAATGGGAGAAAACCACATAATGATTTTTTTATATATCAAAATAATACATTCATTGGAAGCATCGAATTCCCAATTCTCCAGCTACAACTGGAATGAGGCTACGGCCCCCTATTTAAAGGCTCCAACCTGAAGGAAGATACAACTCCCACAATTCTCTGGCTCCAACCAAAAGGATGCTACAATCCCCTGATTCTCAGGCTCCAACTCGAAGGAAGCTCTAACTCCTTGTGTTCTCTGGCACCAACCGAAAGGACACTACAACCCCCTTTCCTTGCCCCATCCCGCCACCATGAAATATAAGTGTAGACTAAAATATCAGTACCATAATTAGTACCACTACCACTATCACATAAGCCTATCACTATCACTATGTCATCAACCTGTAAGTGATCATCAACATGAGCTATGCCAAAACATGTACCATGTCATCCATCAACTCTATACCAACATATGTAGTATAACATGCATCAATCATGTACCATAAGATATGCCAAATTTGGATACCATAACATCAATGATGAGTAGCTAATCATGTATCAAATCATATACCATGTACTAGAGAATCAACCATGTATAGAACCTGTACCATATACCATAGCATAGATCTGTACCATATCATCAATGGTCTCAAAGAACCAAATCATGTGCCTCATGCATATGCCACCATACATCAAGTATATACCTCAACCATACATCTACAAAACAAACACATAAGCATACCTATACATATGTAGCTAACCTAATACATAGTAGTGCTGACCTATAAGATTTCATATGACCTCAAGGAACTGGTACATTCATTTCCCCCAAATTTTTCTTGTCCTTGTGGGACTAAGACATGATGTCACACGGGGCCTCACGTGATAGGCACTATGCAACCCATGGGGGTGCCTCGCGGGGAACTAGTAGTCTAACCTATGGGGGTCAACCAAAATAGGGTTTCCTAAGAAAATTTCTCTCTCCTATGAAATCCCAAAACTCCCACACACTTCTCAATTTTCGCTACCTCATATTTCACCCTTACAAACTTGCCAAATAGATCACTAGTTCACTAGAAGATGTTCAATAGAATAAGTGAGTGAATGTACTTGTGAATGCCTCCTTGAGGTGTATTTATACTTTTTTCGGGTAACCTATTTCCTTAATCTTAGGGGCTTCTTGACTTTCTTGTTACAACCACTTTACCCTTTCATTAAAGACTTGTAACCAACTAGGGGATTCTTGACCATTCTTCAGGGCTTCTAACTTCACAAGGCCATAACTCCTCAAATGTGTGGAACTACATGGCATACCACCTATCACCAGAAACAAAATGACGAGGAATATCCATCCACGAGTGATTTGTATACATTCACATCATCCTTCATGACCTTTTTCCTTGATCAAATACAGGTTCCATGACCATACCTTTGGGGATAACATACTTCTTCAAGGGTTGACATCAATGAAAACTAATATTTCAACATATTATAGTCACACATGGTAGTTTTTCCATATTTTGATATCCGTCATATGAAAAGGGATGTTGAAATTCAATTTTTCAACTCGAGATATTGCAATAAATGTCATACTCTATCTCTTTCTTTCTTCCCAATATTAATAGTAGCTTTCTTCAACGTCAATCCTTGTGAATTTTGAATTGTTAAGGCCCAATCAAGTTTCAAAGGAAGTTATTTTTTTGTACCTCTTTCAATTGGTGTAATAATAATTGTTTGAGGGAATGATTCATCCCATGGAACTCCCACATAATTATCAAATCTTACTAAAACATTTGTGGGTGGTTCTAGGGGTAAAATTCCAGGGTTATACACAATTTTTTCTACAAGTCCAAGAGAACCATTGACAAGTCCTAAGTCCATATGTTTGATGTAAGCATCACCCGAGCTCCAACTATGATAAGTAGCTCAAGTTCCAAGTCTTCCTCATCTGTTTCCATACAATAGTTTCTTTTTCCTCTTGTAGCAACATTGGTTGCAATGGGACAATTTAGGTTTCTTAAGCAACACTTATTATGATTTTGTACATCGTCATTTGTCACAAATAATTGTATTTCCTAATCAAAGGAATATTTTTTGGAAGCATACAATAAAGTATTTGTACGAGCCATAAATAACTTCCAGTCTTCTATAGTTTCCATTGCATTCCTAACATTCATCAACAAATGATGAAAACATTTTTGCTCATTACTTTTGATGCAGGAGCATTTGTCAGTAAATATTAAGATTGACCTCATGGGTTGCAAACATTTACCAAGGGAGTTGGTTCCCTAATTTCTTTTATTGTATCTGTAATAATTGTAAAATGTCTCTAGAATACATTTTCATTGAGTTTGTTTGATTATATATCGAGTTGTTTGTCATAGGTGTTATTTCCGTTGCTAAATATCAGGAACCTTTTTCTAGTTTAGAAATTTGTTAAGATAATTCAGGATTCATTTGTTTGTGAGCTATTCGAGGGCTCAAGATATATTGAATTATTTGTAAGAGGAAGAGTTTAGCGAGTGTGAGAGATTGACATGTAAAAGTGTCGAGCGCGCAAGTGTAAAAGACCAATAAGGAAAGAGTTTTCCTGTGTAAATTTACTCCTTCAATGATAAATAGAAAGAACATAGCGTGTGGTGTTGTCGCGTTGTGTTTGAATTTTGTCACACAATATGTTTGAATTTTTAAACTCTATGTATAAGTTATCTAGGCAGAGTGACGAGTTTATGTGATTGCAGGAAAACCATGCACAGTTAATTTTAGCAAGTTCTAAATTCCTGTCTAAAACAATATTTCCTGAGTATTTGTCTTCGCAGGAATAGACAGTCATGACTTGGCTCAGTAGAACACACCGTGCATATCTATGACAAGTTAGTAATGTTGTAGGATTCCACGTGCTGAGTAACCTGAGACACACCTGCATTATTTGTTGAACTTCACACAGAATTGTCTGCAACATATTTTGTCAACTTTGTTAGTTGATTCTTCCACGTAGAGGTATATCCATGTAGTGGTAATTCTGCGTAGTATTATCTATGACAGATAGAAATCCAATGCTGTAGAAAAAGGAAAATTTGAGTGTGTGTTCGTGTTGATCCGAGGCCAGACAAGTAGTCTGAATATTGACTCTGACAAAGTGTTGAAAAATCTATGATTGTGGGTTGAATTTAGTGGTATTTGCATCAACATTGTCCATCTTGTCAAAACATGGTCTCAAGGGTCACAATTGTTGTGAATGAATTCCATAATTATTTTACAAGACCTTCAAATGCATATGTAGGTTTATGCATAACATGTGGAAACTGTCCTAAATCACTTACCAATATAATTGACCTCCCACCAAAAGGAATTTTATCATTTTCTGGGAAATCTTAGCGAAGTGTCAAATATATATTTGTTAACAAATTTATTCCAATGAAACTTATTTCATCTATCAAGATATATTCCACATACTTCATCTCTTCTTGTAAGGTAATTAAACATGATTCTTGTATACATGTTATCTCTTTGATTGGTATTTGAAGTGCAGAATGAATTGTTGTTGCATATATGTTGAAATTTGAAACCCCTATAGGAGATCAAATAAGTAATGGACTCTTCTCAGGAAGTGAATCATTTTCACGGGCATTTTTAATTGCTCCAATTAAATATGACTTTCATGTACCTACAATTCCTTGTATTATCATACACAATGGATCAAACCATGATCTATAATGGTCAGGGATAATATCAAATGCTCTTGTTTTATTAACCCCCATACTTTCAAATGAATAAGACTTTGCATGATGTCTAGTGAGAATGGAATTCAACTTTCGCTTATGAGATATGAAATGAATAACACAATTGGAAGTGTCTTCATCCAAAAAAAATGTGTTCCAATTTTGCATAACATCACGATCCCTATGTCCAAGCATCTCAAACTGATTGTAATTTACAAATTTACTCTTATAAAATACATAAATGATCTCCCATTCATTCTCCCTATAATCTATATGCAGATTTGGAACTTCTACTTTGTCGTTGAATTCAATTGGATCGATTGGAGGCAATTGATTGTGATCAACATGAAAAGGTTTGTAATGAATTTTTTCCCAATTATGTATTACCTCATAATATGTGTGGTCTATATCTCTACAGAGATCATGGAAGGTCTTGTATAACACCAACTTATACCAACAAAATTCTACAAACTTGCCATCTTCTCAATCAGGAACTGAGTTAAATCAAGGAAACACACATACAATAGTTGCATTCTTCTATGGTAACCATTTATTGCCATGTCGATGTTTGTCATATGACCATAATTTTGTGACATCTATCAATGCAAGGTTCTCAACATGGGAAGGTCACTTGATATATGCATCAATAAGAGAATTATAATTTTCAGCATTATATGTATCAACCTACATTTGTTTGAAAACCTTCATACCAACGTTTAGAACCAAAAATCAATGACTACATTAAAAAAGAGGAAGCTCTAGAAGAAAATGACATGTATCATGTGCACATATATCCCTATCAACAATGGTTTCACACAACAAACTCTTGTATGCACGTGATGTTGGTTCATTTGGATCTTAAATAGAAGATATGCACATCAACATATCATGGAATGTTTCTGATCCTTTTTCAAATTTTGCAGAATATTTTTCAATGTAATTAATGACCACTTGCTTTGAAAGAATAGGTTTCCAATCTATATTATCCATCCACATTATCAATATTTCATTATTTTTTGTATTCAATATATCATAATTTCATCTCGATTCATACATATTTTCTCCATTATGTTGGGTTGTTATATTCTTTGTAGTGAAAGTCTAATCGAGTTGGATCGATTGGAAGTCGAAGTCGAAGGAAACAACAACAAGTCAAAGGTTGAGGTGGTTTGACTGAGTAAAGATGAAGTTAAATACATTGGCAGCAAGTCAAAGGTTGAGGTTGTTTGACTGGGTAAATTCAAAGTCAAAGACATCGACATTAATTCAAAGAGGTCAACCGACAAGAGGTTGATAGGCGAGCATGTGAAAATTAACTGAAGATCGAATGAAGGTCAAATTGTGTTGACTCTCAAAATCGTCAAAAGTCACCCACTTGCTAATAATTGCAAGGCATACACATTAAAAAAAAAACATTATATATACATATATAGTATATAAACTATAAGTGGGGACCCCTATAGTGTCATTCAACTAAGTAACCTGTAAGAGCCCCTTTCAAGGAAAAGTAACTTAAATTCTTTATTATTGATGGTTTTCTTTGATTCTTATGGATCACCTGCATGATGATTATTTTGATATGAGCTTGGTTTTAGTTCTGAGTGCTAATAAGTGATAACAATAGTTGTTTCAAGTGGTAATAAAAAATCCTCTTTGGGCATTGATTTTTTTTATTCTAAGTACAAACGCTGAGAAAAATCATCTTCAAAAAAATGTTTCATGGCTGTTATTTCAAATGATAAAAGGTTCTCATTTTTTTTATGAATGCGTTGACATGATATTCACCCACTAGCTGTTGAGTTTTACATATAAGATAATGGGTGATATATGCACATATCACATCACTTACATATACTACACATGTTATATGTATATGGTCTGATACATATTAGACAAGATACAAGGATATGGTAGTGTCAACCTTATTGTTACAATTGTGATAGCTTAAATATTTAATATTTGGAAAAATGTTGAAGGTTTTAACACATGTGATATTATCCACAACACACACATATTATATATCGTATCGGTATGATCCAACATGTATATTTTATAAACATTGCATTGTATGACCGACGATATTAATAGTGGTTGTTAAGTGTTGGAAGTTCATATGTTAGTTGATGTGATGCTGACGCACGCTCCCTCCACAACCCGCAGGTCAGAAGGTCCACGTCAACACAGGATCTTTCCTTTACACCAGCTCGAAGAACTCTAACGGCTCTTCTATTTTCCTATCGGGAAATCTGCACCCACAACAAACTCTCATGGGATCCCCTCTTTACACTTGGGAGATCAGACTTCGCAACTTCGCGAATCCAATGATCAAGCGTTGGTCTCTTGAAACCCCGAAACCCGAAATAGTCAACGCTGAACTTTCCTTTTTTCTTTTGAGATTTTTCCTATCACGATTTCGACGATCGCGATGTCGAGAAACTTGTCTCCCTGACTCGCGATTCCCGATTTGCCGAAACTCCAATATACGCACGAGCTTTGACTTTTCAACGCCCCTTCACTCCGTCGGGATTTCAGACTTCGCAATATCGCGAATCCTAATGCAAATGTTTCGGGATTTCACTCCACGAAACTCCGAAACACCGTGCCACTTTTCCACCTCTCTGAATCCTATGGTCCCACGCAAATCCTCTTAGCTTTCAGGATATCGCGTTTCAAAATATTGCGATTCCCGTTNTATGGTCCCACGCAAATCCTCTTATCTTTCAGGATATCGCGTTTCAAAATATTACGATTCCCGTTGCAATGTTTACGGGACTTCCACCCACGAAAACCTGATACAAGTATATACGTGTAAATCCAACGTCCCTTGTGGCTTGGATCTATGGTCCTGGCCCTCCTGAGCTTTGAAACTTTCGACGTTTCCGCCGTAACTTCCCTGCTTCTCTTGTGAGATCTGACGACTCACGGAAATTCGTGGATTCTCCACCGAGAACTCCGACCTTCCGTTCCTCCTTGGCGATTTCTGTGAATAACTAAGCGTTCCTCCACGAACTTGTCCACCTACGGCGCAAACTTATGATGCCTTCTTAATTCTTCCAGGTACAACTTCTGTGCAACCCTTTCAGTGGTTATAAGGCTTTATCCTTCCTGAGCTTGCTTATAACTCTGAGTCTTAGAGAAGACTCTTGCGCGCACTCCTTGCGACAAACTTTAGACACTTCCAAGTGCTTAATTTCCTTTGACCCTGCGCACACCTGCAGCAGTAGTCCCTCAACACTTCACTCAGGTCCACAACCCTGAGACTTTACTTGGCCTGTGCACTCCTTGCACGGCTCTTGTGCCCTACTGCACTTTTGTATGAACGAGAACAAAAGCTATTCTATCTGAACCCTTCGTCAACGCACTCCTTGTGGACAATTCGACTGCACTCCTTGCAGGAACCCTTGTTCAAATAGAGAAACAATTGAAACTCATTCCTACTTTCCTTCAGAATTCAAACTCAAAACATGAAATCATATACACAGCATATAAAGCAAATGTATAATAGGAAGCAAACATTCATGAGCATATCATTCAACATCAATACACAGAGAACAAACATGAAACCATGAATTTGAATCAAACTCTTTCTATTAATCCAAATATCTGTACATGGGTGTTCTTACACAGCTCTCTGCTTCTTTGCTCTTCATACACTAATGCTGCCTCTTCATAATAATGTTACAATACACAATGAGGGTGTCTATATCCCGTTTCCCTCTTGCACTCTAAAACTATCTAATCTACACATTCAATTCTACCTACTTGCATTAACTACTATAAATTCCTTCTACCTACTAAGGACGAGAGCGAATTGCTCAAGGTCTGTTTACATTTTACAAGTGCGCTTCTTTTTAATGACTTCATTTAAGATGGAGCATCAATTTCAAGGTAATTTCAAAATTTGTGCTGGACGCTTTTCCAGTTGTCTTTTGCTTCCGCGCTGGCTCACTTGAGATGCTCCTGCATCATACTACCTAGCTTGAAAAATTTCATGGGCTCCTGTCCATGAGCTCACGCACGATCTGTCCATGCTTCTGTATCTCCACTTCGTTCTCCCAGCTGGCATCTTCAACTGGATGGCCCTTCCATTTGACCAAATATTCAAAGTATTCTTTCCTCCTGGTCTTCTTGCTCACTCTCTTGTCCAGTATGTGCTCCATCTGCGGTTTTTCTGCCACTGGCATCTTCTTTGTCCACTGGATTACTGGTTGTTCATTTCCAGTCCCTGTTTCCTCAGCTTTATATGGGTACAAATATGAGATATTGAATATCGAAGAAATTCCGATCCCATCAGGTAATTCAATCTCGTAAGCATTCACCCCAAATTTCTTCAAGACCCTACACGGTCCGATTTTATTCATCTTCAATTTATTATATGTTCCTCTCGGGAACCTTTCCTTTCTCAAATGTGCCAAAATCAAGTCACCAACCTCAAATTGAAGTTGTCTTCTATGCTGATCAGCTCTGCGTTTATACTCTTGGCTTGAATTTTGCAATCGCTCCTTCACCTGGCTGTGAAGTTCTTTCATCGCCTCTGCGAATTCTTCTGCACGAGCACTCCTAGTTGCAATTTGTTCTGAATCCCTCAATTCAGAAATTCCTCTCGGCTGCATGCCATAGACAATCTGAAATGGACTCTGCCCTGTGCTTCTGTTAACTGATTCGTTATAAGAAAACTCTGACTGTGGTAATACGTTGTCTCACTGGCTGTGGTGTTCTGTCACCAAGATTCTCAACAAGTCTCCCAGACTTATGTTTACCACTTCTGTCTGTCCATCCGTCTGAGGATGATAAGCTGAACTAAACGACAAGTTAGTTCCTAGCTTCTTCCATAANCCTGTGCTTCTGTTAACTGATTCGTTATAAGCAAACTCTGCCTGTGGTAATACGTTGTCCCACTGGCTGTGGTGTTCTGTCACCAAGATTCTCAACAAGTCTCCCAGACTTATGTTTACCACTTCTGTCTGTCCATCCGTCTGAGGATGATAATCTGAACTAAACGACAAGTTAGTTCCTAGCTTCTTCCATAAGGTCCTCCAAAAGTGCCCTATGAATTTAGTATCTCGATCTGAAACTATGCTCCTTGGCAAACCATGAAGTCGAATGACCTCTTTGAAAAACAGGTTCGCAATGTGAGTTGTGTCACTAGTCTTCTGACATGGAATGAAGTGTGCCATCTTGGAAAATCTATCCACCACCACAAATATTGAGTCAAATCCTCTTTGCGTTCTTAGGGACCCCAATATGAAATCCATGCTGATTACATCCCACGGCCTTTCAGGTATGGGCAATGATTGATAAAACCCCACATTCTGTTTCCTTCCCTTCGAATGCTGGCAAATTCTGCATCTATCCACGAATCTCTTGACATCTGCTTGCATTCCCGGAAAAAATATGACTCATTCAGCTTTGCGAATGTCTTGTCATGACCAAAGTGCCCTGCCAATCCTCCACTGTGTTTCTCTTTCAGCAAGTTCTCTCTCATGGAGCATTTCGAAATACACAGTTGATTACCTTTAAACAATAATCCTTCCTGGATCATGTATTCTATCTATTGGCTTCTATCCCTGAGAATTGGATTCTCAGCTGCTTCATACGCTTCCTTGAAATCCTGATCCTCTGTGTACATGTCCCTGAGATCATCAAAACCTAACGTTTTGAATTTGAACTCCTGCAATAGCAAACACTTCCTGGTCAAAGCATCAACAACTTTGTTAGCAGTACCAGAAATATGTTTAATCACAAAAATGAAACTCTACATGTACTCGACCCATTTAACATGTCTTTGATTCAACTTTTCTTGTTGAGTCACAAACTGCAGTGCATGATTGTCACTGGACAAGACAAACTCTTTCAGGATCAAGTAATGTCTCCATTTATTCAATGCCTGAATAATGGCATAAAACTCCTTATCATAAGTGGAGTATTTCAATTTCGCTTCATTTAGCTTCTCACTGAAGTATGCTATCGGCCTGTCCTCTTAACTCAAGACTGCCCCTATTGCGAATCCACTTGCATCGCATTTCACTTGAAATGTCTTCTGGAAATCCGGCAACACCAAAACTGGTTGTTCCGTAATCTTCCTCTTCAACAGATTAAAACTCTTCTCAGCTTCTTCTGTCCAGTGAAAAGACTTGTGTCTTTTCTTCACTGTATCCATCATCGCTGCACTAATTCCACTGAAATTCCTGATGAACTTTTGGTAGAAACTAGCCAATCCGTGAAAACTTCTCACCTCAAAAATATTCTTCGGTGATGGCCAATTCTTAATCACCTCCACCTTATCTGGATCCATCCTCAACTCATCTGCAGAAATAAAAAACCCCAAGTAAATGAGCTCTGTCTTCATGAACGAGGACTTCTTCATGTTTATCAACAGCTTCTCCTATTGCAACCTCTGCATCACTGTAGCCAAATGCTTCAGATGCTCTGCCACTGTTTTACTGAAAACCAGTATGTCATCCAGATATACAATAACAAATTTTACGATGAACTCCCTTAGGACTTCATTCTCCCTTAGGACTTCATTCATCAACCTCATAAAGGTACTCGGCGCATTTGTTAAGCCAAACAACATAACAAGCCATTCATACAACCCTTCATTGGTTTTGAATGTTGTCTTACACTCATCACCTTCTCTCATGCGAATCTGATTATAACCGCTTTTCAAGTCAATATTTGAAAAATACTTTTCTCCACTCAAGAAATCCATTAGATCATCCATCCTTGGCAAGGGAAATTTGTACCTGATGGTTATCTTATTGATCTCCCTTGAGTCAGTACACATCCTCTAGCCTCCGTCTTTCTTCGGATTGAGTATTGTCGAAACAACACATGGACTCAAGCTCTCCCTGACCAACCCTTTGTCCAACAAATCCTGGACTTGTCTTCTGACCTCCTCATTTTCTTGTGGCATCAATCTGTACGCGGCTTTGTTTGGTAAACTGGTTCCTGGTATGAGATCAATATGATGACTCACACTTCTAATCGGTGGCAATGAACGAGGTAGTTCGTCCACTACTATGTCAGCGAACTCTTCCAATAGTTCCTGAACTTCTTTTGGTAAATCATCCACTCTTGTGCTGGTTAAAAAAATCCTCGGTTTCCTGACCACGATGAACTGTGGATCCTCCTTCTTCTTAACCTCAGTAAGAATTTCCTTCCCACTCATGAGAAGTATAGTGTTGCTTACTTCAGGCTTCACCTCCTTATCCTTAATTGGAAGCAACATGTGAGTCCTCCCATTCTTCTCTAGGGTGTATGTGTTCATTCTCCCATCATGAATCACATTTCTATCATATTTCCATGGTCTACCCAGCAATAGATGACAAACATCCATAGGAATGACATCACATAATATCTTATCATTATATCCTCCTATATTAAATTCAACTAAACATTGTTTAGTGATAGTTACCTGATGTCCTTTTTGTAGCCACGAAACTCTATATTAGCTTGGATGATCAATCGTCTCCAGCTCCAGCTTTTCTACCATCTCCGTAGAAACGAGATTATCTGTGCTACCACTATCTACAATGACCTTGCATACCCTATCCTTGGTCTTGCAAGCAGTTCTGAAAAGTCTGGTCCTTTGGACTGAACTCTCCACCTCTTTTTCTGGTGTCAAAAGGACTTTTCGCATCATCAACGGTCTTTCGCCTCAACATCTCGCCTCTGTGCCTCGACGATGTGAGCTTCTCCACTCTCCTTCTTTTTATCTGGACACTCGTAAGACTTGTGCCCATTCTTTACACATGTGAAGCATGTGATTACTCCACATCTTCCTCTTCCTCTACCTCTAGTACGAGGAAAAGTGTTATTATTAGCATAATCTCTTCTTTTCTCAATATGCTGCCCTCTCTATGAGGTTCCACCTCTCTCAGTTCGAGTCTGAGGTTTCTTCCAGTCTTCTTTGGGCTTCTGATATTTGTCCTGGGCAACTGATTTGCCTCTGGGCTAACTTCTGCCTCGACCTCTCTAACCCTGCTTTTGGCTCAGCTTCTCTTCCGCTTTCAGAGCCATCTGATAAGCATCTTCCACCGTTTGGATGGTTACCATGCTCATCTCATCCTGAATATCATATCTCAGGCCATTCATGTATCTGACAACTTTTTCATCATCRCTCTCCCGATGACCTACCCTGATGTTCAACTTATAGAATTCTTCAGTGTATTCTTTCATTGCCATCAACTTCTGTCTCAGGTTCTGCATCCTCCTGAACAGAGTAATTTGGTAGTCTGTAGGGATGAATTTCTCCTTCATCTTYGCKATCATTCTGTCCCAGCTCTTGATATTGTGCTTGCCTTTGCAGCGTCTGTCAGCTTGTAATTCATCCCACCACAATGATGCATGTCCCTTTAATCTCGTGACAGCATGCTTGACCTTCTTGTCTTCCTTGACATATTCATAGTCAAAGTACATGTCTAGAGCTCTAATCCAGTCTAGAAGCTCCTCTGCATCCAAGTTTCCCTCATAAATTGGAATGTCCATTTTCGCTCTTGCACCCATCCTTGCAATAGCTCTGATCAAGCGTTCGTTTGATGCATCTTCACTTGCAACTTCTTCTTCATGTTCAGCCTCAATTTCACTCTCAGAATCACTTAGATCCCCAACATTGACTATGCGTCTTTGTGTCATCTCCATGTCTTCGAGTCTAGCTCGTAGATCACGCATTTCTCTCTCCATGGCTAGATCTGTCATCTACCTGCCTCTTCTTCACAGCATTTCCCTCTCCTCTGGTGGACCGGGTGTTTGCCTGTCCCTTCTCCTTGGCGGCATAGTGAATTCTCTTCTTTCTCTGCTACAGAAAGCAAAGAACCTTTCTGAGCTCTGATACCAAACTTGATGCCGACGCACGCTCCCTCCACAACCCGCAGGTTAGAAGGTCCATGTCAAAACAGGATATTTCCTTTACACCGGCCCGAAGAACTCTAATGGCTCTTCTATTTCCCTATCGGGAAATTTGCACCCACAACAAACTCTCACGGGATCCCCTCTTTACACTTGGGAGATCGGACTTCGCAACTTCGCGAATCCAATGATCAAGCGTTGGTCTCTTGAAACCCCAAAACCCAAAATAGTCAACGCTGACCTTTCCTTTTTCCTTTCAGGATTTTTCCTATCGCGATTTTGACGATCGCGATGTCGAGAAACTTGTCTCCCCGACTCCCAATTCCCGATTTTCTGAAACTCCAATATACGCACGAGCTTTGACTTTTCAACGCCCCTTCACTCTGTCGGGATTTCGAACTTCACAATATCGTGAATCCTAATGCAAATGTTTCAGGATTTCACTCCATGGAACTCTGAAACAGTGTGCCACCTGTCCACCTCTCTAACTCCTATGGTCCCACACAAATCCTCTTAGCTTTCGGGATATCGCGTTTCGGAATATCGCGATTCCCGTTGCAATGTTTACGGGACTTCCACCCACAAAAACCCGATACAAGTATATACGTGTACATCCAACATCCCTTGTGGCTTGGATCTACGATCCTGGCCCTCCTGAGCTTTGAACCTTTCGATGTTTTCGCCGTAACTTCCCTGCTTCTCTTGTGATATCTGATGGCTCATGGAAATTTGTGGATTCTCCATCGAGAACTTTGACCTTCCATTCCTCTTTGGTGATTTTTGTGAATAACTAAGCGTTCCTCCGCGAACTTGTCCACCTGCGGCGTAAACTTACGACGCCTTCTTAATTCTTCCAGGTATAATTTCTGTGCAACCCTTTCAGTGGTTATAAGGCTTTATCCTTCCCAAGCTTCCTTATAACTCTGAGTCTTAGAGAAGACTCTTGCGCGCACTCCTTGTGGCAACCTTCAGAAACTTCCAAGTGCTAAATTTCCTTCGACCTTGCGCACACCTGCAGTAGCAGTCCCTCAACACTTCACTCAGGTCCAAAACCCTGAGACTTTACTTGGTCTACGCACTCCTTGCACGACTCCTGTGCCCTTCTGCACTTTTATATGAACGAGAACAAAAGCCACTCTATCTGAACCCTTCGTCAACGCACTCCTTGCGGACAATTCGACTGTACTCGTTGCAGGAACCCTTGTTCAGATAGAGAAACAATTGAAACTCATTCCTACTTCCCTTCAGACTTCAAACTCAAAACATGAAATCATATACACAACATATAAAGAAAATGTATAACAAGAAGCAAACATTCATGAGCATATCATTCAACATCAATACACAGAAAACAAATACAAAATCATGAATTTGAATCAAACTCTTTCTATTAATCCAAATATCTGTACATGGGTGTTCTTACACAGCTCTCTGCTTCTCTGCTCTTCATACACTAATGCTGCCTCTTCATAATAATGTTACAATACACAATGAGGGTGTATATATCCCGTTTCCCTCTTGCGCTGTAAAACTGTCTAATCTACACATTCAATTCTACCTTCTTGCATTAACTACTATAAATGCCTTCTACCTACTAAGGACAAGAGCTAATTGCTCAAGGTCCGTTTACATTTTACAAGTGTGCTTCTTTTTAATGACTTCAATTAAGATGGCGCATCAATTTCAAGGTAATTTCAAAATTTGTGCTGGACGCTTTTCCAACTGTCTTTTGCTTCCGCGCTGGCTCGCTTGAGATGCTCCTGCATCATGATGTTAAGATTTCATATGTATGTGGGACATCCTGTATGCATATACCATATGCTGGACATTGTTATTTTTCGATGGTGGTTAATGTGGTAGGTGGATGCGTTGGTAACATGTGATCCTAAATGAGTTGGCGCTTACTTGGAACCTGTCGGTTGCTTGAGGTTTTGACATGGCTTACCATGGGTTTAGCAAGTGATTAATGTTGGCCATCACCCTAGCATGACATGACAAACAATTAATGAACCAATTTGTTGTTCGAAGCTACCATTTTGGGTTTTGGCATTCGTTTCATTTGTTAGTGGAAATTGAGCTCTGGTAACCACAACAACCGCTCGAAGGTGCCTTTTAACCTGCACAACACCAGGTACTAGGGTTTCGATTCCCTATCATCTAATTTGATTTTTTCTTGATATTTTATGTCTGTCTCTGTAGCTACATGTTGTGCTTGTCATTCGATGCTTTCATTTTATGTTTTAAAGGAAAATGAGGTTGTTTTTCTCCTAGATTTGGAAAAAAGCATGCACACAAGTTTGAATGTTATGATGAATGGTTGATTTCCATAGTTATGGATGTTGGTTTCCAATTTAACATGTTGGTATGCGGCTGTCTATAGTGCAATGACATCATCTGGTGTTATGGGCCTTTGGTATTTTAGTGTTGTATGCAAAGAAGTCACATGCATATTCTATGTTGTTTCTTGAAATAAAATGTCATGCAACCCTGTGCATACCCTTGTTAAAATAAATGATTGGTCTACCGGCATGCACATTTCGTTCAAGCCAAGTCCGAAGTAAAAATATTTTGGGTCAAATCTCTTCCCATATCAACATTTTGTTGTTCGTTGGCAACCATAATCATGTAAAACCTTGGTCATTTTGATTATGGTCATTGTTTAGAACCGAAAACAAAGAAAGAGGCATCACTACCTCTATGTATTATGATTGAATTTGTGACAAATTTCACACTATAGTTTGATATTGTTTATAAGTAACCCATTAGGCCTCACAAATTTAATGGTTTTGCTTTGATAGCAATAAAGTTTTGAAACCCCTTTTGTTTCGTGACACCTATGTCGGGTTCAATTTCATGCCCTTTTAGACATAACAAGGGAACAATACCATGATATTGATTGAGTATTTTCGATGCTTCTCCTTGAAAATAAAAATCTCTATCCGGTTTGGGGTCTGATTGAACAAGCATTGTTATGATTTGATCATTTAGTGTTGGTTAATAAGTAATAAAATCAATCATTTAAGAGTGCAGATAAATAAAATGTTTGTATGACTCTGGATAGTTGGATGACTCTCTTGATATTTCAAGTGATGTTTACATGAAATTCCGCATTTGATGGTTGGAAGTAATATGTACATTTTTGATAAAAGACAGAAATTGGTGTTCAATGGGGACTAATACATGGATTTTGATCATTTGTAAACAAGGAATAATGCCTAAAACGTGATAGTGAATATTTTTGTGAATAATTCAAGCGATGACATAATTGTTGTGTGACATTTTGCAACTGTGTAACGTGTTTTCAAAGTGGGTAATTTATGGAATGAGAATAGACCGATTTTATTTATTGAACACTACGGTTGCATGATGCCTATAATTCTTCTTGTTGGAATTGTATGGATTGAATGATGATGGAAATAATTGTAATATAAGCATGCCCATTTTATTTTCCTGTCATACTTAACATTTTCCATTCATTACAATCCTTGCTCATCCACCCAAATACCTGTTTCATTCCCATGCTTAGATTATAATTGTAAGAAATGTTTCATGAAAAAATTATATAAGTTGAAAAGGGAGTGTTTAGTTTATTTGATCTCTGCTTTGTTTCATATCAAAAAATGTCGATGATAGTGATTTGATGGAACTAGTCATGGTAAATGAACAATCCATATTGCACTTCCCAGTCATACTTACCATTTTCCGCTCATTACAAACCTGATCATGGAATCCCAAGAGCCCTATAAATCCTTGTTCTGAGTAATTACTAGTTCTGAAATGTGGAATGCATACTGATTACTTGCATATGTATTGTTATGTATAGAGCCAGGTCTAAACTATTATTTTGCAAATTTTAGATGATGGATTAATCATGCTCTGGTTCTGATATTTGTGAATGTGTGTTAAAATGAGATTTTTCAGCAGGGGCATTCATACAAGGAGGAGTAATAATAGAGGCAGAGGATTGGGTCCTTGGAAAAGGGGAAACAAAATATTGAGGTTCTCTATACACTTTGATGAATATTTGGAAGAGTTTAATCAATTGTTACAAACAAAGTTCCTCAACTTGGCTGACCAACAAGCTTACAAACCTCTGCCTATTCCTCAGAATACAAGACCAAATATTGGCATACTAGTTCCAAGTCATAATTCCAATTCTTTAGTTGTGCCAGAACAAGATGGCTGGCAAGACATTGTGCACCCTACTCTCAGACACTCACAAGGATTGCAAAATATTGATAACCTAAAACAACCTCCCTTTCATTCTTGGCCCACTGGTTCACTACCACCACCACCTCCTTCACATCAAAATTTGCATCCTCAATCCCAAGCCTCACATGCCCATCATAAGGCCAAAATCACCGAGCTAGAAGGAAACCCTAAGGAAGAGAAAGTAGCAACAACAAAGTCAAAATCCTCACATGAATCTTCTCATTCAGTGACTTCCCATATGCAAGAGAATGATCAGAAATATACTAAGGCATATTCATCAATTGGGAAAAATGAAAGGGCTGAGAGTAGTCATAGAAATAGAGGGGAAACCTCTCATAGTAAATGTGGTTTCTCATGATCAGTTTGATTAATTTATGTGGCCCTGGTATATGAACTTGTTTTCACTTTATTTTGGACAACATATATTTTTTGACAACTCATGTTTATTTTGACAGCTCGTATTTGATAGTACTGTTTCGGATAACCTTCTATTTTATGCTTCATGTTTGGAAAAATTTATGAAATGGATAGATTTTGATAAATTACGTAATTACCACATGGAGTGACAAGGGGCTCTTATGATTATTTCATCTCATAATGACATGGATTGTATGTTGTGGCAAGATTGATATCTCATGCATTGAAGGTGGAAGATACAAGGATGGAATGGTTTATTAATTCATTAAAGAGAGTTAGGGGGTCCCCACTTATTAGTTTTATTTAATACCCTTATTATATTATTATTGTTGTTATTATTTATTAACTTACTTGACAACTCTCCTATTAACTAAGTAATTGTTAGTTAATAAATTAACTAGAAGTGGTTGAGTAATTCAATTACCTTGGAGACATTAAAAGGAGGTAAGCTGGACAAAAAGAGGGGAGGAACACATTGCTGTGATAAGGTCTGCTCTTACTTCCAAGTGAAATTTCATTACTACTTCATTCATCTCCGGTTTCTAAGCTAAGACACTTCTTGTGATAGCAGGGTCTATTGAAGGTGACGAAAAGCTAGGACCAAGGAACATTGAATTCTGATATGCTTCCAGGTTGATTGTTTGTTTGTTATTCCCCTGAATTCTTTTGGTTTCTATATTGATTTCTCAATGCTAAATATGATTCTCCTGCAAAGCCATAATGGAGTGCAAGTTGTGGTTGTTGGCCTATCATTCTTGTGTTAGAAAAATATGATTGTTGAAGAATAAAATAAAACAAATGCGGAAATAAAACACATAATATACACAATACAATAGAGACACATATATATGTGGCTCTCCCAGTGTGGGCTACGTTCACCAGAGTAGTTTCCAGGTCCTTCCTTTTTATTATCCAAAAAAATGAAGGGATACAACCTGTTAGAGAAACATGATCACAAAGAAATAAAATAAGACAAAGGAGGAAATAAAGCATAGAATATACACAATAATAGAGACACAAATATACGTGGTTCACCTAGTATGGGCTATGTCCACCAAATAAATTTCCAAGTCCTTCCTTTTTATTATCCAACAAATGAAGGGATACAACCTACACCACACCCACTGTAACTTCTTCTTGTTTCTCTCACAATATCCTCTCTCAGAATACAATATTCACAATGATACACAACCATAATAAAATTCCCTCATAAAAGAGGATTTCCTTATAGGGAAAAAAACCCAAACATAAATTCTACCGTCATATCTGCGACCTTATAATGAACGGTCCAAATTTACTATGAAATTACAATATACATTTACAAGGAAATTTTTCCTTCGGGGCCCCACTTTCCCCCTGACCTCCTAGCCAGGGGGATGAGCCCCCATGACCCCGCAGGGGGGAAATCCCCCCATGGGTGTACAGTCTTCATGGGGTATAAAAAAAATTGGAAAACAGAGACCTCTGAATCCGAAAGATAATCAGGCTCCAAAACCAACAATCTCACACTTGGAGACTGATCACAACAACTCCACCGATTTTGTACCTACTGGACTATGCTCCACCTTAGACCTGGAAAATTTCTCATGTTCACCTTCATTCTTGAATACCAACTAAAACTGAGAAGGAACTCAATTTCTCCTTGGTTACTCCCTTTGTTAACAAGTTTGCAAGATTCTGGATAATATGTATCTTTTCCAACTTCAAATGTCCATCTTTCAAGATAGATCGTATGAAATGGTACCCGAGTTGTATATGCTTAGTATTTTAATGGAAGGCTATGKTCTTTTCAATATGAATGGCACTCTCACTGTCATAGTACAACTTTCTATTCTCCTCCTTCTTTCCCAATTCCTCCATAAACCTCTGTAACCAAATCATATCTTTACTAGCCTCTATAGCAACAACATACTCTGCCTCTRTTGTTGAAAGTGCAACAACCTTTTGCAGTTTCTAAATCCAACTTACTGTTGTTCCACCTACAATAAAAACATACCCTATGGTTCTCCTCCTGCTATCTTTATCACCTGCCTATTTTAATCGACATACCCCTATAGAACAATATCTGAACCTCCAAAACATAATGCATGACTAGAAGTACCTCTAAAATACCTGAGAATCCACTTTACTACCTCCCAATGTTGTTTACCTATATTTTTCATATACCTTCTCACAACTCCCACTGCATGTGCAATATCTAGTCTTGTGCAAACCATCACATACATAAAGGTGCCAATTGCCGATGAATAAGGGACCCTGTAAATGTATTCTATCTCCTCCTATGTCATGGGACACATTTCTTTGGTTAATTTGAAATGGTCGGCCAAATGTGTACTAACTGGTTTTTCATTCTGCATTCTAAACCTCTCCAACACCTACTCTATGTACTCACCCCGAGACAATTTCAATTTGTGATTTTTCCCATCTCTTGTTATTATCATACCAAGGATTTTCTTTGCAGCACCCAAATCCTTGATCACAAATGAATTAGTTAATTTCTTCTTTAGCACATTTATATCCTACATACTAGAACTTGCAACAAGCATGTCATCTACATACAATAACAAGATAATATAGCTTCCATTTTCTAGCCTTTTAAAATAAACAAAATGATCATAATGACATCTACTATAACCTTGTTCTATCATAAACCTGTCAAACTTCAAATACCACTGACTTGGAGCTTTCTTTAGGCCATACAATCTCTTCTTCAACCTGCATACCAAATTTTCCTTCCCTTTGACCTCATACTCATGTGGTTGTTGCATGTAAATCTCTTCCTCCAAATCCTCGTGGAGAAAAGATGTTTTTAAATCTAACTGTTGAAGATGAAAATATTCTACTACCACAAGACTTAAAATAGTCCTAATTGAAGTCATCTTAACAACAAGAGAAAATATTTCATCAAAATCTATACCTTTCTTTTGTGCAAACCCCTTTACAACAAGTCTAGCCTTGTACCACTTTTTTTCTCTATCTTCTTCCTTCAACTTGTAAACCCATTTATTCTGCAATGCTATTTTTCCTATAGGAAAATAAACCAAGTCCCAAGTATGGTTATTTATCAAGGAATCCATTTCCTCTTTCATGCCTTTCTCCCACTTGTTTTTAGTGTCTACCTGCATTGCCTCTTCATAACATTCTGGTTCAGCAGAATCAACCAACAATAAATAATACAATGAAGGATAGTATCGTTCAGGGGATCTACTTAACCCGATAGATATTATAACAACACTTGTAGGAGTTTGAGGTACCTTATGCTCCTGTTGTTGTACATTTCGATTTTCTGATGCCTTTGGAATTTATTTTTCAGTGATCTCATCAAGCACTGTGTATTTTGGTTTTTCTTTTTCTTGTTTCATTCCCTGTAACTGATCTTTGTACATGACTTTCTCATTGAATATGACATCTCTACTCCTAATTATTTTGTGATTTTCATAATCCCATAAGCGACAAGCAAAATCATTAACACCGTATCCAATAAGGGTACACTTCTTGGATTTTGCCTCAAGATTTGTTCTATTTTCTTTATCAAAATGCACAAATGCTTCACAACCAAAAATTTTCGAAAAAAAAAGTTTACCTTTTTACCTGTCCATTTCTCCTCTGGAATTCCACCATCCAAAGAGCTTGAAGGTCCTCTGTTTATTAAGTAAACAAAATTATCTACAACATCTACCCAGAACTGTAAGGGAAAACCAACATGCAATCTCGTACTCCTTGCACGCTCCATGATTGTCCTGTTCATCCTTTCTGGCACACTATTTTCTTGTGGTGTTCCTGGAACCGTCTCCTCTATATGAATCCCATGGTATGAATAGTAAGCATCAAACTCTTTGCTGCAATATTCACCTCCATTGTATGATCTGAGACACTTCAAGCTTTTTCCTGTCTCATTCTCAACCAAAGATTTCCATTTCTTAAAAGTATCAAAAACATCATATTTTTGTCGAATACAATAAAACCAAGTTTTTCTAGTTGCATCATCAATAAAAGTAACATAATAATGAGCACCACCAAGAGATGATGCCTGAGTTGGTCCCCATACATCTGTATGCACAAGATCTAACCTTTCACTCTTATTTTCTTTTCCAACTATGATAAATTTGTCTCTCTTATGTTTTCCATAAACACGGTGCTCATAGAAATCCAAATCAATTTGTTTAAGATCTGGAAAAAAATTAATTTTGTGAAGTATATGCATCCCCTTCTCACTCATGTGTTGAATCCTATGATGCGACAGTGCTGTAGCCACTCAGGTAGAAGCTAAAGATATAGAAGAATCAATATTACCGGTACATAAATACAATGTACCTACCTTCTCTCCTTTTGCTATCACCAGTGATCCTTTGGTGACCTTCCACGCCTTATCTGTAAATATAGATATACAACCTTCACTTGCCATCTGCCTTGTTGAAATCAGATTTTTCATTAGATCTGGAACATGTCTTACCTCTTTCAACAACTATTGGTTTCCATTCCTTTTCTTTATTTTTACCTTTCCCATTCCAACAATTTTGCATGGTGCATAATCACCCAAATGAACGTGTCCAAAATCACCTTGAACATAATATAGAAAATGTTTCCTATCGGGTGTGGCTTGAAATGAATCCCCTGAATCTACTACCCAAGCCTCATAAATATTATCTATAGAAATAATCAAAGAATCTTGTAACACATCACTTGTTACATTTGCCTCCTAATTGTTCTCCTATTGTCCACCTCTTTGTTTCTTTGGAGCTCTGCATTCTTTCTTCAGATGTCCTTTCTTCCAACAATTCAAACACTCTGTATTTTCCAGTCTAGATTTAGATATTCCCTTCATAGAATTCCATGGTTCCCTGATCCCTTTCCTCTATCCTTTTGTCTTCCCCTGTTCTCTATGTTAAACGCATTACCTGATGTCTCACGTGTGCTTTTCCATCACATTTCCTCGCTAAGGATAAAACCAACAACATCATCAAATTTTAGAGTGTTTGAACCAGAGACATAGTTACTTACAACCATGACCAAGCCATTCCAACTTTCTGGCAATGAGCACAAGATTAGAAGAGCCCTGACGTCATCATCAAAGTCCACTTTTACAAAACTCAACTGATTAGTAATTGTATTAAATTCATTTAAATGATCTACAAAAAACCCACCTTCTAACATCTTCATATTAAATAATATCTTCATTAGAAATACCTAATTGGATGCCGAGTGTTTTTCATACAGTTTAGCCAATGAATCCATCAACTCCTTCATTTTATTTTCTTTTGAAATATTGAAAGCCACTGACGCTCTGAGGCTCAACCGTATCGTTCCTAGTTCCTTTCTGTCAAGAACCTCCCATTCTTCATCCTTCATGGTCATCAAATTCTTTTCTATTCCACCCAATGGTAGGAATATATCATTCTGATATAAATAATATTCCATCTCCATCTTCCATAATTGGTAGTTTTGGTCGTTAAATTTCTCAACCCTAAACTTTCCATATTCCGCCATTGCTCCCACTCGAACTAGGAACCCTCTTTTCCTATGAGTTACCTTTCGCTCTGATACGGGTTGTTAGAAAAACATGATGAAAGAGAAATAAAATAAGACAAATGCGGAAATAAAACACAAAAGATATACAATACAATAGAGACATAGATATACGCAGTTCACCCAGTGTGGGCTATGTCCACCAGATAAATTTCCAGGTCCTTCCTTTTTATTATCCAACAAATGAAGGGATACAACCTACAAAACACCCACTGTAACTTCCTCTTCTTTCTCTCACAGTCTCCTCTCTCAGAATACAATATTCACAATGATACACAACCACAATAAAATTCCCTCATAAAAGAGGGTTGCCTTGTAGGGAAAAAAACCCTAACATAAATTCTATAGTCAGATCTGTGACCTTATAATGAGCAGCCCATATTTAATATGAAATTACAATATACATTTACAAGGCAATTTTTCCTTCGAGGGGCCGCTTTCCCCTGGACCCCCTAGTTCGGGGGATGAGACCCCCGGACCCCGCAAGGGGGGAAATCCCCCCCTGCAACCCCCCCACGTGGATGGGTGTAGAATCTTTCGGGGTGTAAAGTATTCATGGGGTATAAACACGGCTGAAAAAAAAAAGACCTCTGAATCAGGAAGATAATCAGGCTCCACAACCAACACAACCTACAACACACCCACTGTAACTTCCTCTTCTTTCTCTCATAGTCTCCTCTCTCAGAATACAATATTCAAAATGATACACAGTCGAAATACAAGTCCCTCATAAAAGAGGGTTTCCTTTTAGGGAAAAAAATACTAACATAACTTCTACCGTCAGATATGCGACCTTATAATGAACGGTCAAGATTTACTATGAAATTACAATATGCATTTACAAGGAAATTTTTCCTTCAGGGGATTTGCCCCCAAACCCCCATCGGGGGCCACACTTTCCCCAGGAACCCCCAACAATGGGGATGATCCCCATAGACCCCACAAGGGGGAAAGACCCCCCTACAACCCCCCCACATGGAGGAGTGTACAATATTCCGTGGTGTGTAGTATTCATGGGGTATAAACACAACTGAAAACAAATACCTATGAATCAACAAGATAATCAGGCTCCACAACCAATATCTTGGTTTGATTTGAAGGCACGCGTGGCCTATATGTGTGTTACCTTAGGCTACTAGACTTTCATCTGGTCCATACTTTGAAAGTATGTGAAGTGTATTGGTTGTTACAAAATGAATGAATAAAATCATTGATGGTTTTGCAAATCTTTTGGTATTTCTTATTTCTATCCGATTATGTGATTTTTCTTCTGGTTTAAATTATTATCTAAAAAAATCAGACTTCTTTATTTTAGTTTGCATTTGATAAATGATTAAAAAAAAAAACTTAGTCTTTAAGTTTAATAACTTGAAGGTTAATTGAACTTGAAATAAGGCTATAAATTAGGTTAATAATCTCCCCTATCTTGTCTTAGCCAAACAAGATTCGAAAAAATGTTGTGAGGAGGACTTCCATTTCTTTTACTCAACAACTCGTAGTCGAATGGTAATCTGACTTGGTAGTCAAATGTAACATAATCTTGATATTCATGGGATTTGTAGCCAATGATCTAAGTGGATCAATAATCATTTTTGGGCACCTTTTCCTTAGGTTTTCGCGTACTGTAAATCCAATAAAGAAGGCTTGTTGTAATGTTGTAAAATATGATGAATGAATAATCGCCAATCAATAATCATAGAGGTTGTTGGTCATGCATATGTAAGATGAATTCGCTACAGGGTTGTTCTTGTGTAAATAAAGAAGGTATAATGTCAATTATGTATTAGGTGTGGACTAAGGTTAGACATGTAACCTTTTATTCCGAATGAATAAGAAAACAAGAGAGAAGAATTCTCAAGGAATTTTGGTTTTTCCGGTTTGGGTTTCTAGGGTAAAATATCTTTGTACTGTGTGTTTTTCTTGTCATTTACTTTCTTGATTAGATAAATCTGTCTTCCTCTCTTCTACTAGGTTTAGCGTGGAAGTGTTTCTCATTTCCTAACCTGTGGTATTAGATCTTGGTTTAACAATCTTGGATCCAAGATAAACCATAGGTTCAATAAGAGTCGTAAGTCATAAATATTTAAAGATTGTGTTAAATAAAGGTGAGCAACTCGAGAATAGAGATCGAAAAATTCAATGGCCATAATTTTGAGCTTTGGAATCTTAAATTTAATATTTCCTTGCAGATTGAGAATAATGGGCAACAGTCTGTCCAGGTACCATGACGACAGGTTTGTCGATGGAAGAATGGGATACAATAGAGAGAAGGGAAAGGAGTACGATTCGACTTTGTCTTGCAGATTTAGTACTAGTGAATGTCTGAGGTGAGGAATTGGCAAATAAACTACGGGAGAAGTTGGGAAGCTTGTACTAGTCAAAATCCCTGGTAGGGCAGTTCGATGAATGAAAATTTAAATGTGTTTAATACCATTATAACTAGTTCTCTTTTGTGGATATTAAAATCACCGAAGAGGAGAAATGTTTTAGCCTATCATGCTATTTTCCGAACTCTTGGGATAGCTTAGTCATGGTTATAAGGATTAATACAACCAAATTAACACTAGAAGACATGGTTGCATATCTACTGTGAGAAGAAATGAGAAGGAAGAACATGGAAGGATTGACCAAACATGCATTAGTGGTGAGAGGTTGACCGGTTGATAGAGATAAAGGAAAATTATCGAGTAGAAAGTCTAAGTCTAAGGGTAGATCTAAATATCTTCTTCAGTCGACGAGAAGATGCTGGAAATGTGGTAAAGTTGGGAATTACAAAAGGACTACAAGTCGAAGGAAATGGAAGTTAGTACAAGATCCAATGAGAAGCATTCGACTGAGAGAAAGATGACCCTAGATAAGGGAGGTGATGTGTACATGGGGTCAACCAGTACACAATCAGATCAAGATGTTTGGTTGATCGATTCAGGATCATCCTATCATATGATACCACATAGAGAATGGTTATGAAAATATGAACGTTATAAAGGAGGAGATGTGTTCTTGGGGGACGAATCGACAACCAAAAATGTTGGATGAGGAAGAGTTTGACAGATACTACAGGATGGGAGGAGTAGAACCCTTCCATGTGTGCTACAAATTCTGGGTTTGACAAGAAAACTGATATCTGTTAGCAAGATGAGTGTTGCAGGGGTGCACACTCTATTTCAGAAGGATTCATGCAAGATGATCATAGGTGCGATGTTCTTAATTAAAATATTTCAGATTGGAACCATATACAAGTGATTAGGGAATGTTGACTTGACTGGATGCAACAACATCATTGTTCTTGAATTCGACTCGACTTGACTTGGGATAAGTGATTCAAACTGACTCGACAAGTCATCATAAAGTCGACCTNATTGGAACCATATACAAGTGATTAGGGAATGTTGACTTGACTGGATGCAACAACATCATTGTTCTTGAATTCGACTCGATTTGACTTGGGATAAGTGATTCAAACTGACTCGACAAGTCATCATAAAGTCGACCTAACCATGTTATGGCACATGAGTATGGGAGTTGGAGAAAAATTACTTTGAGCTATGCATAACAAAGGTATGGTTGAAGATTTTCCTGAATGTAATTTAGAAGTCGATTTTTGTGAACATTGGATATATGGAAAACAAAGTAGGGTGAGGTTCCCATATGGATTGATAAGGGAAACAAGGATTCTAGAGTTGGTTCATAGTGATGTGTTTGGCCCTGTTTCAGTGCCTTCACTTAATGGATACATGTATTATGCCTCCTTCATAGTTTATTTTTTATAGGAATACATGGATATATTTCCTGAAGAAGAAATCAGAGGTTTTCGAGAAATTCAAAGAGTTTAAATGTCTTGCAGAAAACTAGATAAATAAGAAGATTAAGGTGTTGAGGACTGACAATGGTAGTGAATTTTGTGGAAAAGAATTTGATCAGTTCTTCAAGCAGTGTGGCATAGAAAGCCAAAATACTACACGATATACCCCACAACAAAATGGAGTTGTTGAGAGAATGAACAAAACATTGATGGACAAGGCAAGGAGCATGCTCAATGGTGTTGGGCTCACATAAGAATTTTGGGTGGAGGGAGTCGACATTGAAAAATATCTAGTGAATATGTCTCCTTCGTCAACAGTAGTCGACACAACTCTACATGAGGTATGGTCAGGTAAGAATCCTTTGATTTCACATCTAAAAGTATTTTTTTGTGATGCATTTGTGCATCTTCCCAAGGAAAAGAGGAGCAAGCTGGAAAATAAGGTAGTCAAGTGTATATTCATTGGATACAAAGAAGGAATGAAAGGATATAATATTTGAGATCCTACATCAAGGAAAACAATGTACAATCAAGATGTGGTCTTTAGAGAAGTCATAAGTAAGTCTGAGCCCGAAGAAACTATTCAAACAAAGAATAATCCAGAGAAGGTGTAGTTTGAAATGAGGAATGAAGAAGATGATTCAGATGAGTCAAATGAATCAGAAGAAGAGGTGGAACAATCGAACTCGATCGTAAGGAGGTTAGAACGAGTAAGAAAACCATTTGAAAGGTATAGTCCACTCGAATTTATTTCCCCATTTGTGTTAATTTCCACCGACGATGAGCCCAAGTCGGTCAGGTAGGAAGTCGACTCAGTAGAGGGAAAATTCTGGAAGGACACCATGGTTGAAGAGATGGAATCCTTGCACAAGAATAAGACATGGGACTTAGTTGAATTACCTAGTGGAAGAAATCCCATCAATAGCAAATGGGTATTCAAGAAGAATATGCATGAAGTAGGTCAAGTTGAGAAATTCAAATCTCGACTGGTAGCGAAAGGATATTCCCAAGTTGAAGGATTTGACTTCAGCGATATTTTTTCCCCTGTTGCAAAATTAACTTCCATTATAGTACTAATGTCTCTGGCTGCAACATTTGATCTAGAAATAGAACAGATGGATGTAAAGACAATGTTCCTACATGGAGATTTGGAAGAATAAATATACATGAAACAACCTGAAGGATTTGTAGTAAAGGGAAAGAAATATTTGGTGTGAAAACTGAAAAGATCCCTTTATGGTCTAAAGAAATCACCAAGGATGTGGTAACAAAATTTCAAAACATACATCCTTAGTTTGGGGTTTGTGAGAAGCAAAGATAATCATTGTATATATATATTCCAAAGAAGAAGGTGGGTGTTTCATATATGTATCATTATATGTCGATGACATGTTTTTTATTGGAAACAACATGAATGCAATAAAGGAGGTGAAGAAAAACTATCCTCCAAGTTATACATGAAGGATATCGGTGCAACGAACTTCATTCTAGGAATGAATATCAAGATAGTTCGAGCAGCTAGAAATCTATGGTTGAACCAAATGAATTATATTGAAGCGATTTTGAAACATTTCAACATGTAGGATTGCAAACCTGTGAAGGTGCCAATTATTGTGGGAGCAAGGCTAACTACTGAACAGTTTCCAAAGACACATGAGTAAATCGAGGACATGGCACATGTTCCCTATGAAAGTGTTGTTGGTAGTATAATGTATGTGATGGTATGCACTCAATCATACATTTCCCATGTAGTGGGAGTGTTGAGAAGACACATGTCGACACCTGGGAAGGAGCACTGGACATATATAAAAAAGGGTATTCAGTTATTTGTGTGGCACAAAAGAATACGCTATATGATCCCAAGGAAAACCTAGAGGTGACAGTGAATTAAATGTACATGGCTTTGTCCCAGTGGAGTCGCCAATTATTTTACGAGGGAAAAACTCTCTATGGCCAAGGGTAAACCACAACAGACAGGTATGACTGCAGAAATCGACTCAATTCCAACATATGCTATATAAACTAATTTTCATGATAAGAACAAGGCCTACCTCGATCCAACGTTCGATGATGTTCCACTGTTGAGAACTTTGACCCAAAGCTTTGTACCTGCCACAAGTTCTTAACCAACAAGCAGAGCAAGTATATAGTGATAATGTAAAAGGAGTTAGCACATCAAATAGCATAATCCATTAATAAACATTACAAGCATGCCCATGGATAAAAATCATATATTTTCATGATACCAATAGGACGAGAAAGGAGTATTTCTATTAATAATTGATCAGCAGAAGTGACAACATTACAGACTTCCATGTCGGCACGGTTCGAAACCAAGAAACCAAGTTCCTTCCAACTGGGCCTCCACCACTTCAATCCTCCACCAAAGGCAAGCTCATAAGAGAGATACAATGAGGTTCTCTCAACAATAGGGAAAGAGCTTGGGGCCTGAACACTATGTTCAGACTTGAGGGACAAAGGGATGCAGACTCAATATGAAGTAATTTCTCCAGAGTAACTTTGCTCTCAAAGTTGAATGCTTTCTCCTCTTTTCCATAGATCGGAATTGTTCTTTTATAGTCTTCAAAATGAAACTGAATGGATGAGTCAGAACGTTTCCAGTATGTGGAAGGCCAAGGATCAGAGATCTCCTATCATGACATGGAAACCCGGCTCCATTTTTGTATTTTCTGGCACAAATCCCGATGTACATGGGTTGTAGTGGAGCAACCTGTGTATACACATGTTGTATAATAGATAGGGCACGTATATGTGGAAAAATGTGTATTTTTGGCTTTGGATTCATCAAAAAGGGATGAAAAGTCTGCATAGGGAAATGGAAAAAGTCCCTCTGTGCAAGATAGCAATGGTGGGGCAAATCTTGCTATAACAGAGATCTAGATCAACGAAGGTCGACCAATGGATATGTCTTCAAGATTTTTGATGGATAAATCAGTCAGATGAGTAAGTGACAGGCGGTCGTAGCCTTGTCAAGTACAACATAAGATGAATACATGGTAGCCACTCATGGAAGTAAAAAATAAGTATGGCTATAAAGGTTGTGTTCAGGAATCGGGTTTGAGCAGAAATCTATGAAGATAAGTTGCGACAGTCAAAGCATAATATTCATGGAAAATAACCCAACTTATTATTCTAAGACTAAGAACATTTATGTACAATACCATTTCGTGAGAGACATGGTGGAAAGCAACAAGGTGCTGCTGGAGAAAGTAGACACGTTGGAAACCATAACAGACTCTTTAACCAAGTCTGTGAGTGTTGTGAAGTTCTCTTGGTGCAGAGAGGAAATGTGCGTTGTTGCCTTGGGTTTGTTAACGAGAGTTCATAGGTCTCCTAGTTTTAGCAAATAAAAAAACAAGTAGGATAATGTTGGGTTGTTATATTATTTGCATTGAAAGTATAGTCAAGGTGGATTGAATGACAGTCGAAGTTGAAGGAATTGACCGCAAGTAGAAGGTCGAGGTGGTTCGACTATGTAAAGACGAAATCAAAGACATCGAAAGAAAGTTGAAGGAGGTGGTTCGACTGGGTAATTTGAAGTCGAAGAGGTCAACCGATAAGAGGTTTATAGGCAGGCGTGTGGCAACCGACTGAAGACCGAATGAAGGTCGACTGGTAATCCAACTTAGTAGTCGATTGTAACAAAATCTTGAGATTCGCAGGATTTGTAGCCAATGATCTACGTGGATCTGTAATTGTTTTTGGGTGCCTTTTTTTAGGGTTTTTCCTATTGTAAATTCTATAAAGAATGTTTTTTGTAATGCTGTAAAAGATGATGAATGACTAATCACCAATCAATAATCGTAGAGGTTGTTGGTCATGTAGATGTAAGTTGAATTGGCTACATGGTTGTTCTTGTGTAAAGAAAGAAGGCATGATGTCGATTGTGTCTTAGGCATGGACCAATGTTAGAAATGTAACATTTATTCTAAATGAATAAGACAACAAGAAATCAAAATGATCAAGGAATGTTGGTTTTCCTGGTTTGGGTTTCCAAGGTAAAATATATGTGTACTGTGTGTTTGATTTGTCATTTATTTTCTTGATTAAATAAATATTTCTTCCTCTCTTATGCTAGGTTTATCGTGGAAGTGTTTCTCATTTCCTAACACATTCTCATCAACGTCAAGTTTTGATTGTTCACACAGATCCCATGGTGCCTTATATTGACATACCAATCTTTTTGCCTTCTTTTGGAGGCAAGATTTCTCGTTGCAGGTGTTGTGATGCTCAACACAGTTAATAAGTTCTTCATAATAAATCATAAGATCATATTGAAATATTTGTTGCATGTCCTTTAATCAAGGATGATCATTAACATTGATTCTAACTTGAATATTTCTATGATGTCAATCATGTGGATTCATTACATGTACACATCTATCAAAATATTCTTTTGCATATCTAACTTGTGCAAGGTCATCCTAGTTCAATGTGTCCATGTTAGGATCAATTTTTAACCATAGAAATCTATGGACATGTGGAGATCTAGGATGTTTTCACTCATAGTGACACCAATGATCTGTAGCTTGATGAAAACAATTAAAAATTCCATCTTGAAACATTGTATGCCTTAAGTGCATATAATGTGATACAATATGACGATTATTAATTACATTTTGACGTCTCCATTTCCTTGCTTCCCCTTGATCTTTGGAACTTGTATTGGGAATTAATTTATGCACATCTGGCCACTACATATTTGTTTCACTTAACGTGAAGAATATTTTTGGACACCCAATTTGTTGAATCAAGTCATGTAACTCAACACAATTCTCGCTCCTATATGCATGTGTACCTCTTAGTACAACTCCAAATTGCATTCATGTTTCTACAGGTCATGAATTTGGAAGATTTTGTAAATGTTCTCATAACTCCTCCATTATCGTTAGTAGATCTGTCATATTCTTTTTTACAAAAATTATCAAGGAAGCCTCAACATGATGTCTCATTATAAAATTAAGTAAAATTTATCTAATGCGAGGGTGCCTTCCGAACATATTGTCATGATATATGGGAAGACATTTTTCATACTCATGAATATGCACATTTCACATTCACGGTTGCAAACAATCTGCTTCACCTCTTGGGAACAATGTTGGAAATTTCATATCAAATAATCCCTCAGTGTTATACTGATTGATCGGAGATGAGATAATGCCAGGCCAATTAAGCACTTTAGTCAATCCACCATTTGTGTTATGTTCCTCTACATTAGGATTATTTTCCCAAGCTCGAATAAGTTTAATCTCCCATGGTGCATATGGAAGATTTGTTGCAAAACAAGATGTATGTACAAGCCATCCAATGCATCATCCAACATTGTAAATTCAATGGCATTGTCTATCTTGGGTAAAGTAATAGAATTAATCATATGTGTTGCAATTTTAGGTAACTCATAAAGTGCATTATAATCAACTTGAACATCACGATAATATGGATCATTCTGAATCTTATATAATAATGCACCCATTACTCTTGTTTTTTTAATAATAAAATCAAAAGTTGATCCTTTTCGACCTTTTTTCCACATAAAAATCATCAAATTTAAGTCTTTAATATGTCAGGATAATGTCATGGAAACATATTTAACCTCTTGGGGAAAACCAATGGTGTGTCATCTATATTTGTATTGTCCACCTACTGAATTCATAACATACAAACTTTGACTTGTGTGTGCTATCAACATCTCTTCAACATGTGTGAGCACTCCAAGGACTCAAGGTTGTGATCCCAGATCCATATAGTTCGAAGATGAAAATTTGTGCTGAGTTCCCTCTCTTCTACATCTCATTCACATTAGACCTGTATTTTATTAAATACCTGAATTCCAACATATGACTCCTCACACACATAGCACATTTGAACTTCATCTTATTGATCAATCTTATCACAAAATTTTTGATATGCAATATTCATATCTTGAAATGCATGAGGTATATTATCCTCAATTTGAATTTCTTCAACTGACTCTATCTCAATAATTTTTGAATCATTTTTCTTAGCGAGAGTTACACGTTGAGCTTGGGCCTATATATCAACGAAACTTCTTTTTTTCGCATGAATTTATTTTTCTTCAAGTTATGCATCTTGTACTATGCGTGTGTTGGTTGAATATTGTTTTCTTTATCAACATGCTCTATGTTGTTCTGAATTTAATTTCCCTTGTTCTTGATGTTCCTCAATTGTCATTTGTTGTGCCTTTCTTTGTCGATATGCTATCTAACATTCTAAATTTCGTTTCCCATGTTCATGATGTTCCTCAATTGTCATTTGTTGTGCCTTTCTTTGTTGATATGCTATTTTTCATCTTTTTAATTCATACTTTGTTTTCTCTATTCTTGATGCTCTTCAATTGTCATTTGTTGTGCCTTTATTTGTCGATATGCTCTTTGTCCCTCACAATTTTGTTCTCTGTGTACTTGTTATTTTTCAGTTGTCATTTGTTGTGTCTTTCTTTGTCAATATGCTCTTTGTTGTTCATAATTTTTCTTTCTCCGTTCTTGGTGCTCTTCAATTGTCATTTGTTGTGCCTTTCTTTGTTGTTCAGATTTTTTTTCTCTTTGTACTTGTTGTTCAATTTTCATTTGTTGTGAATTTCTTTGTCCATATGCTCTTTGTCACTTGACATTTTTTTCCATGTTCCTGTAGTTGGTTGATTGGCCTTGGCATCGATTGTGTTTTTTGTTGTTCACTTTTCTTCTTTCTTTGATCTTCCTTTTGATCATCACTTATTTGTTCTAACTTCTCTCTTTGTTGCCTATCATGTTCATGTGTTTGTCTTCTTACATCCTCAACATGCACTTCATTTTTTTGGTAATTATGAGAGGACATGGTAACTTGAATTATTGTAAAATTATTGTAATTGTAGCAGTGCATGAAAGAAAAGAAATATTGAAATCAATGCAACACGTGTTTGATTACTGAGAGGGGGGGTGAATCAGTAATAATGTAATTATAATCCTTTTTATTCAAATGTTATATCAATGTATAATTATTATCCAATAATGAGCAGTAAGAAATAAACAATCACACACATACACAATACACTAGTGTTTTACATGGAAACCCAAATCGAGAGAAAACCACATAATTCTTTTTCTTATATGTCTTGAAGAATTACATTCATTGGAAGCACCAACTTCCTTTGTTTTCCAAATTCAACTGGAAGGAGGCTCCAACCCCCTAGTTTCTCAGGCTACAACCCGAGGGAAGCTCCAACTCCCCAATTCTCTGGCTACAACCAGAAGGAGGCTACAACCCCCTATGTTCTCCGACTACAACTGGAAGGTGGCTACAACCACCTGTCCTTGCCCCGTCCTGCCACCTGAAGTAGAAGTAGAATGATGGAACCACTGTCAACCTGTCACTATGAGATATGCCGCTGTAAACATGTACCAATAAATCTGAACCATGCCTCAACCATGCATCAACCTATACCTCAACCTGTAATCAACCTACACCATAAACAAGTGCATCAACCATGCACCAACCTGTACCAAATAACCTGTAATGAACCTGTACCATAAAAAAGTGCATCCAACCATGTACCAAGTATGTACCAATCATGTGTCAACTACTCATCAACTATGACTCATCAATATGTACCAACATCATCAACTATACACCTCATGTATGTGCCAACTCATCAACTACTTATCTAAATCATGTACCTCAACCAAAATCCCTCATCAATTTCATCATCCAAATATGATTTGTAGCTCTGCAATAGACTTGGTGTATATGATCACATTCCTGCAAACCTTCCTTAACTTCAACAGCAAGAGACTAGCATTTTCATCAAACTTTTCTTTAGTCTCACATGCCTAGTTTTGGATTTCATAACTTTGTACCTGTAATGTATAAATATATGAAACTGATACACAATGTTATTTAGTGTTTTTTATGCAATTCCTCTAGGTTTCACTAGTTGTAACCTCTCAAGAAAGGAATTACAGCAAAATGGCATACCATGCTGAATTCTGGATTATTTTAGAGAGCGACCTTGTAGAGCGTGCCCCGCATGGAATATTTGTTGAAATGATATGAAACTAGTACAAAGAATACTACAGACTGTACCCTAACCATCAAATTTTGTCTCAAGGAATTGGGATCTTTTATGAAGAAGTTATGACATTTTTATCTGAAACACCTGTTTTTGACTAGTTTCAGGACTAGCCACAAACCCTATTTTCCACGGAGTGTAACTCCCAAATTACAACGACCCACAAGCTGAATTTTTTACCACATATACTTGGATAGGTTTTATCAATGGAATAGAAATTTCATGATATTAATCATTATATAAAAAACATTATAGCAAAACTGGTGAGATGACCTATAAATAACATACCTTAGAAAGCACCATCAAAAGAATTTATCCTTCCTTGCATTTTGGCCTTCTTTTCTTCACTTTCCTTAGAATTTCGGCTTAGATATCCTTTGGTTACCTCAAACACCTATAGGTATTCAATATTCTCAAGTGTATCTAAAATGAGAGAGCCTTGCCTCTTATTTATACTCTCCAAGTAGCTTCCTTAAAAGCATCTTCTAGGTCACTTGGCCCCACTTTCCTTATTTTAGGGTTAACCCACTTCTAATTTATCCATTAAATTTATTATTGAAATAATTTATTTTGTATTCACTTTGAATTATAATACACTCATTACTTCACTTTATTATTTACCTTTTAAAATCTCTTAAACTACTTTGACTACTTTGACCTTTTGGGGCTTCTAGATGACATATGAGGGTCCTCCAACTTCATAAGGCCATAACTCTCAAACCATGAGGAGTTATGTGACGTTCCACATACCACCAGAAATGGAATGACATGTAATATCCACATAGAATATTATTATTTGAAAATATATCATAACTCATACCGTTACCCATCAAACAAACTTGGGTCCATTACCCAAACTTGGGGTCTCCAACTTCTCATGGCCATAACTCTCTAACCGTGAGGAGTTATGTGACGTTCCACATACCACCGGAAATGGCATGACAAGAACTATCCATATAGGATAGTTTCCTTAACAAATTCACTGTCCTTCATCTCATTATTCCATAATTAAGCATGGGTTCTCTTACTCTGCAAAGCGTCTTCCCACGCGGGCTTTCACCATAAGGGGACCACTTTGGAGTTCATCCATATTTACTTCTTATCAACCATGAAAAAACAATAATGAGTCATATTTACATCCAAAAATATTGGGTCCATTACCCAAACCTTTGTGCTACAGAGATTTCTTCAAGGGTTGACATCAATGACAACCAACCTTAATCAACAATATCCCCCTTTGGCATTGATGGAAACACTCTGATGCAATACTGAAATCATATCACTCATGCTCCCCCTGGAACCATGCCTCGGTCCTCTACATCTAATAAATATGCTCCCCCTGGAACCATGCCTCTGTCCTCTGCATCTGATAAATCTCTCCCCCTTTGTCATCAATGGCAAAGGTATCTTTCCATCCGGGGTTGCTCCCCCTGACTGAATTGTCCTCTTATGGTATTTCCTCATGTACATATAAGACATATAAGATAAGCATTCAAAAAGTATTCAGTTTGGAGTAGAAATAACTCCAAGTCTTTGGCGACGATATTCAAAGGCTTCCTGTGGAAGTGGTTTTGTAAAGATGTCTGCCACTTGTTCTTTTGTTCCCACATACTCAACTCTGATGTTCTTTTTTGCAACTTGTTCCCATAGAAAGTGATACTTGATTGGAATGTGCTTCGTCTTGGAGTGCATCACCGAGTTTTTTGAGATACTGATGGTTCTTGTATTATCACACTATATTGGAATGGGCTCATCATACTCAACATGTATATCTGTCAAAGATTGTTTCATACAAAGAACCCGTGTACAACATGTTGCTGCTACAATATACTATGTCTCGGCTATAGATAGAGATATTGATGATTGTTTCTTTCTCATCCATGATACTAAACACCCACCCAAGTAGAACGCTACTCCACTGGTGCTTCGTCAGTCATCAATACAACCTACCCAAACTGCATCTATGTAGGAAATACGTGATAGATCTTTTCCTTTTGGATACCATAATCCAAACTCTCTTGTTCCTTTGAGATATCTGAAGATCCTCTTTACTGCTAATACATTTGATTCCTTTGGTGCTGCTTGAAATTGTGCCACCTGTCCAACTGCCTGCATTACATCTGGTCTAGATGTTGTCACATATAGTAGGATGCCAATCATTGACCTGTATTGCATTTGATCTGTAGACTTTGAATCATCATCTTTGCTCAACTTACAACTGGCTTGCATGGGAGTGATAACTGGTTTGCAATATTCCATTCCGAACCTCTTTAGCATTTCTATGATATACTTGGTTTGAGAAATAAAAATTCCTTGGTTGCTTTGACGTATCTAAAGTCCCAGAAAGAAGGATAGTTCTCCAAGTAACGACATTTCAAATTCATTCTGCATGTCTTTTGCAAATTTCTGGCTTAACCTGTCATCATCACTACCAAAAATAATATCATCAACATAAACTTCAATTAATAAAATATTACCTTCACTTACCTTGATGTAGAGGTTGTTGTCTACACTTCCTTTTCTGAACCCTGCCTGCTGCAGATACTTATCTAGTCTAGAGTACCATGCTCTAGGATCCTGTTTTGAACCATACAAGGCCTTGTTTAATTTACACACATAGTCTGTGTTCTCTGACAACTGAAATCCTTCTGGTTGTTTAATGTAGACTTCTTCTTAAAGTTCCCCATTTAGAAAAGCTAATTTTACGTCCATCTGATATACTTTAACATTTTTGGAGCATGCATAAGCTAAAAGCAAACAGATTGCTTCCATTGTGGCAACTGGGGCAAATGTCTCTTCAAAGTCGATTCCTTCAATCTATGCATATCCTTTACATACCAATCTAGCTTTGTTCCTTGTAACCTGTCCATCTTCATTCAATTTATTCCTGAAAACCCATTTTGTGCCAATCACATTCTTATTCTTTGGTCTTGGAACCAATTTCCAAGTGTCATTTTTCTCTATTTGATCCAATTCTTAATCCATGGCCTTGTTCCAAAATTCATCCTTGTTGGCTTCTTCAAAACAGTTTGGTTCAATTTTAGATGAGAGTGCTAGGTGTGTTTGTTCTGGTGAATGGATTTTTCTTCTAGTCTCAACTCCTGCATCTTTGTTTCCAATAATCTGATCTGAAGGATGATTATTCTGTACTCGTTTGCTAGGTGTCTTTGGAGATACTTTCTGAACTTGCTCTATTGCTTCTGTCAGATTCTCTTCATCTTCATCTTCCTCTTCTACTTCTATTTCATCTTCTTCTTTGAAAAGTTGTTCCATTGATTTGTTTTCTTCTTCCTTTGATTCTGGTCTCCCTGTTTCATCAATTGTTACGTTGATGCATTCCCCAATTTTGTNGATTATTCTGTACTCGTTTGCTAGGTGTCTTTGGAGATACTTTCTGAACTTGCTCTATTTCTTCTGTCAGATTCTCTTCATATTCATCTTCCTCTTCTACTTCTATTTCATCTTCTTCTTTGAAAAGTTGTTCCATTGATTTGTTTTCTTCTTCCTTTGATTCTGGTCTCCCTGTTTCATCAATTGTTACGTTGATGCATTCCCCAATTTTGTTCAATCTTAGATTATAACACTTGTATGCTTTCCTTGTACTTGAGTAACCAACAAGTATTCTTTTGTCCACACGAGAGTCAAACTTTTCCATTCTGCCATCTTCTCTTTTGATGTAGCATTTGCTTCCAAAAACTCTGAAGTGCTTCACATTTTCTGGTCTTCATTTCCATAGCTCATAGGGAGTTTTATCAGTGTTGTTTCTGAGAATTACTCTATTTTGAATGTGAACTGTTGTATGCACTGCCTATTTCCAAAAAATATCTGTCAACTTTGAATCCATTATCATTGTTCGAGCCATTTCTTGTATTGCCCTGTTCTTTCTTTCAACAACTCCATTCTGTTGAGGTGTCCTAGCGATCAAGAATTGTCTTTTTATTCCGTGATTGTTGTAGTAGTCCATAAATTCCTTTGAGGTGAATTCTCCTCCATTATCCGATATTAAGCATTTGATTCTTGAATCCATCTCATTTTCAACCATTTCCTTATAGATCTTGAAGTTTTCAAAAGCTTCTGACTTGTTCTTGAGAAAGCAAACTACAGTCATTCTTGTATAATCATCAAATAATAACATAAAGTATCTCTCACCTTTTAAGACTTTTTTTGTAGTTGGTCCAACTAGATCAGTATGCACAATTTCCAGTGGTTTTGTTGTTGAATATTCCTTTGATTTGAACCTAGTCTTTGTTTGCTTTCCTTGTTGGCAATGCTTTCATAAAGTGTTTGTTGGTTTCGTGATTTGGGGCATTTCTCTAACTGCTTCTCTTTTGCTAACTTTGACAAGGTTATCAAAATGCATGTGACCCATTATTCTGTTCCATAACCAACTTTAATCTTCCTTTCCTAGACAACACTTTTCATTTCCAATTTCGCTTAACACATATATATTGCTTAAAGTTCTTGCAGTTGTAGCGACCAATTTCCCTGAACCTTCTTTTCTTATCTCACAGTTTTGTGAATTGAAAGTAACTTTATGACCTTGGTCACACATTTGAATCACACTTAAAATATTTTGTTTCATATCTTCTACTAGTACAAAATTTTCTTCCTTTTCATTCTTGTTCCCAATTTAGACTGTGTCTTTTCCAATGATTTTGGTTGAATCATCATTTCTGAAGTAGACTGATCCATCTCTTTCCTTTCGTAATGTAAGAAACTTGTCTCTATCACTTGTCATGTGTTTTGAACATCCACTGTCAACATACCAACCACGTTTCTTTTGTTTAGCTTGTAGAGCAACTGTGCATTCTTCATTGCTATATTGATCTTGCTTTCTTATCCATGTCGTTTTTTGAGGTTCTTGTTTGTGACTCTGTTGAGGTTCTTTAGGAGGGACCGTCATTCTGCAATTTTTGACCATGTGTCCAAAATTGTTACATTTGTAACATTCCACTTTAGTACTCAAAGATTCAAACCTATTGTAACTTCTTATCTGTGTTTCACTAGGTCTTCTTGAATAACCCCTTTGTGTATGGCTCTCAAAGTAGTTATTGTTTCTATTGTTAGCTCTGCAATTTACAACTTTATGTCCAAAATTATTACATGCATAACATAAACCAAAAAATATAGTTTGATACCTGGTAGTTGAAGATATTTTGAAAGGAGGTGCTCTTATGAATCCATATTCTTATTGAGGCCTGTCTATCTGTTGTTGATTCTGAAATCTGAATCTTCTCGGTGGAGGAGTGTCCCTGTAATCTTCCTTGTATATATTTTTATTCCCTTTGATTGTTTCTACATAGCTTTTTTGATTTGTTTCTTGCTTTGTTGTTTTGGAGCTTGATCCTTTTTCTGTCTAATTGTATCCAAGTTCGAACTTGCCAAGATGAGATTTTTGACTGCTGATAATGTCATCCAAAACTTTTGAGCTATTCTGCATATTTTTCTTTTGCATATCCTTTCTTAGTGTGACAATCTCTGCTTCCAGGTTTCCAATGATCCTTTCCTTTCCTTCTAGCTGTTCTTTGAGTGCTTATTCAATTCTTTTATCTTATTCTATTTGAACCTTCAATTTTGTGATCATTTGTTCTAGTTCTTGAGTGTCTTTTTTCTTATCTAGTTCGGCTTTTAGTTTCTTGTTTTTCTTCTTTTCTCTTCTGATAACTTCTATGGCACTCATTAATTCTTCTAGGAAGTCAACTTCTGCCTCTTCAATTTCTTCTTCATATGCTTCTTCATATTTTTCTTCGGAGTCTTCTTTATCAGAGTCTTCTACTGCCATGAATATAACTCTCCCTATTTCACTATCACTGACTTCATCTTCATCTGATGATGATATGTCTTCTTTGGTGCAAAAGATTTTCTTGAAAACTTTCTTTGTAGTTCTTTTAACTTTATATGTTTGTCTTCCTTTTGAGTAACCTTCATCATTTCTCTTTTTCTTATGAGAACATTTGTTAGCAAAATGACCAATACCATCACAATTAAAACAAATTAAAGGAAGCTTACCTCTATACCTACTGTTGGTTCCCTTGTTCAGTCTTTTGACGAAGTTGGCCACTTCTTCATCATCTTCCGAGATGTCATTATTGTTGTTATATTCTTCTTGCTCTTTTTTCTTTTGCTTTGATCTTTTGGATGCTTTGAAGGTTGCTTCTTTTACATCTGGATTTTCCTGTTCAGTTCTCATCTCATATGTTGTGAAGATTCCATGCAGTTCATCTATGCTTATTGAGTTTAGATCCGATCTTTCTTCTAGTTCTGATATCTTAGGGTTGAATCTCATAGGAAGAGATCTTAGTACCTTTTGAACAATTACAAATTCTTCAATTTCTTGTCCCAATCCTATGATTGCATTTACTGTTTCATCGACTCGTAAGAAATAGGCTACAATATCTTCATCTTCCTTCATTTTTAGTTGTTCGAACTGACCTCTGTAAGTTTGAAGCTTTGTTTCTTTGACTTTTGAATCTCCTTCATAAATATTTCGAAGCTTGTCCCAAATCTCTTTAGCAGATTTACAATGTGAAACTTTGGTGAATACCGTATCACTGAGACCATTCAAAAGTGCATTTTTGGCTTTGGAATTATTCTCACCGAGTTTCACTGTTTTTTCATTTGTTGGTGGAACTGTTGGTTCTGTGTATCCATCTACAATTGATTGCCAAACTTGAAATCCATGTGCCCGTATATATGTCTTCATCCTTATGCTCCAAAAAGCATACTTATGTCCATCAAACTATGGTATTCCATTTTTATACGAGTTGGTACTCTCCATGATCTACCTTTCAGTGGTTAAACTGATTTCTGAA
>JASDQU010243043.1:76344-88051 GCA_032191745.1 Picea mariana
TAAGCGGGTTGTTACACCTTTGGTCAATTGTACAGTTGATTGCCGGTCACACTCTCCTCTTGTAGAAGCTATGGTTCAGACTAACCTTGTACTAAATGATCCATTGTTGTCGGAAGACTCTCCCATTCTTCCAAGTTATGGTGAACCTGAAGCTAGTGATCACTCTTTGGATATTCTTCTTAAAGACTTAGTACCTTCCATTAAGGAAGTAACTAGTCCTATTCCTATCCCTACTTTTTTAAGGAATTCAAAGGTTTTACTGGGGGAATCCAGTTCTATGTGTACAGACTCTTTAGAAACAAAGGGCTTGGTTGGTAGGAAACTTGCTTGGTCTCAGGGTTTGGGGATTAAGCTGTCACCCTTAAAGACTAGAAGTGCCCGTAAAAAATTAGGGAATTCTCTTATCCATTCTACTAATCCTTCTCCTTCTTCTATTGACCAGGGGGCGCTTACAGGCATCAAAGACCTCACTAGGTCGAAGTCATTATTATTCTCTCCTTAAACATAAGAGGGGTAGGAGGACCCCTTAAATTGGCCTTTATGTGTAGCCTCCTGTACAGGACCACCCCACATGTTATTTTTCTTCAAGAGACTTTGACATCTGATGCTAAGGCAAGGGATTTCATGTTTTCCCTCAAGATAGATTGGATGTCGTGTGTTGTTAGTTCAGTCGGTAGTTAGGGGGGATTGTTGGTAGCATGGGATCCATGATATATTGTTTTCTCTCCGGTTCTCACTTGTGGTGGCATTTTGTTGATAGGTTCCAGTCTTGTAGATAAGAGAAGACTCACACTTCTGAATGTATATGGTCCTTGAAAAGATCGAAAGACCTTCTGGAAAAAACTTGAACTTAAGGGTCTGTTAGCTCACTCAGATTTAATATTGGTTGGGGACTTAAATTTTACATTAAACTCTGATGATATTTGGGGAACAACAACTTTGATTGATCCTTTGGCGGTATTTTTTAAAGATCTTTTTTATTACTCTCCTTTGGTGGATGTGGCTCCAACTGAGATGGTTTCGACATGGCACAACGATAGAATGGGAGATTCAAGCATTGCAAAGAGACTCGATAGATTTTATGTGGTAGAGGATTTGATTGTCCCAACGATGAGGTATAGGCCGTGGGTAGATTCCACCTTCATTTCTGACCACACACTAATTATTCTTCAGATGGATATTGGCGTACAAAAGACAAAGTATCCCTTTAAATTCAATCCTGGTTGGTTAAGGGAAGAAACCTTTGCTGAGCTAACTAGAGAAGTTTGGCTGGAAAAATGTTTTGAGTTAATTGAAGAGGCTCAAAGAAGGCTAGTAGAAAAGTTGTCTCTGCTAAATAGTTGGGTTAAATATTGGTCAAAGGAAAAACTAAAAGGGATAAGGAATTATTGACCAGATTGGAAGTAGACTTGGAATGCTTATATATACAGAAAAACACTAGTATTTTTTATAAAGAACTTGAACAACACTGGAAGAAGATGGAGGCAGATTGTAACAAAATTCTATTGGATGAAGAAGAAAGTTGGAGATAGAAAAGTAGGGCTACTTGGATCAAGAGTGGTGATAAAAATACCAATTTTTTTCATAGATTCACGAGCTATAAGAGGAACAAAAAATATATTTTGGATATAACGGATGATTCAAGTAGAGTTCACTTGGGACAGGAAGCTATAAAAGATGAAGCTGCTTCATACTTCAAAACCTTCTTTAAAGAACTGGGGAAAACTACTATTCGGGCACAACTGGAGACTATCAGTCTTTATCCAAAGTTAGTATTAGAGGAAGAACTCCCATCATTAGAGTAGGTTGTATTCATGGAGGAATTATCAGTCATCCTTAAAGGTTTCGCAAAAGACAAGAGCCCCAGTCTAGATGGGTGGATAGTCAAATTCTTCCTTTTCTTCTTTGATTTGGTTGGACCTAACCTACTGGCTATGGTGGAGGAATCTAGAACCCGAGGTGAAATTATTCGTTTGATAAACTCCACTTTTCTTGCTCTCATTCTGAAATCTAATTKCCCTTCATCATTTACTAATTTCCGCCCTATTTCCTCGTTCTTTGTCGGAGGAACAGTTGGGTTTCCTAAAGGGCCATCAAATACTTGATGCCATTGGAACTGCGCATGAGTGMTAGCATAGTATAAAAGCCAAGAAATTACAAGAGGTTATTTTGAAGTTGGATTTGAAAAAGGCATATGACTGTACTAATTGGGATTAATTAAGATTGATGCTTCTTCACTGTGGTTTTGGTCATCTTATGACTAAATGGATTATGGTCTCTGTGACAACARCGACATTTGCTATTCTGATTAATGGGGAGGCTACAAATTTCATCAACAATGGGCGAGGTTTGCATCAGAGATGTCCTTTGTCTCCTCTTTTGTTTATTATGGTGATGGAGGGGTTGAGTCTTTCTTTGGAAAACAATCTTTCGGAAGGGAATCTGATGGGTATTAAAGTCTCACAGTTGGTAAGAATTCTACACCTCTTTTTTGTGGACGATGTGTTAATAACGTCCAATGCATCCCTTACTGAATGAAAGGAATTTCATACTCTTTTATATACTTTTTGTGGTTCTTCTGGACTGGAAATTAACATAAACAAGTCAACATTCCATCATTTTGGTGCTCAACAAGTCTTTCTTGATAATTTGACTGCTCTGTTTTACTTTGGTATTATGAGTCTTACAGTAGGGTTCAAATATTTAGGCTATTTTTTAAAGACGGATAGATATAAGGCGACAGACTGGCAGTGGCTGATATAAAAATATGAGAACAAAATCAGACATTGATGCAATCAATTCTTATCAATGGGAGGCATATATGTTTTGATAAAGGCTGTGATGGAAAGCCAATCAGTTTATTGGTTGGCTTTGGCCCACATTCCAAATTCGATTTTGAATCGGATTCATAAGTTGGTGTTCTCTTATTTGTGGTCTGGGGCGAAATATCCTTCATCCTTTCACTTATGCAAGTGGGAGACATTAGCTAGACCAAAAAAGTTCGGTCGATGGGGGATCATAATCAAGAGCATTAGCTGCTAAATCCCTTTGGCGCGAGTTGATGCATCCAGGTATATGGCAACAGGTCCTGAAAGATAAATATTTTCCGCACTTAACAGTGATAACATGGTTGCGCACTGTTGATCCAACGACTCTTACTAGATCTCAAACTTGGAGGAATTTGCTGAATGAATTACCTTTGATGCTACATTGGTTGGAATGGAAACCGGGGGCAGGGTCCTCCATCATTACGACCAAGGATGAAATCTTGGGGTTGGGCAAGAGATCCTTTCTTTCTGCGGAGCTGATAAATTTGTTAAATAACAATCAAGTATATTTTCTTTATCAAGCAAGAAAGGCTTCGGTTCAGGGCACGATTTGTACTGATTGGATTGATAGTAGAGATTTGGGATTGGTGGGAAATCTGTCTATGAATGGGAGCATTACAAAAAAATATTGATAGAAACGAGCATAACACTATCAAATAGCCAGGATGAGTTAAGATGGACGGGGGGCGATTGTACAGGCCTGTTAACAACAAAGAATGTTTATAATGCATTATCTGGTGAGTTATGGAAGAACATTATCGGGGGTGTGAGGAGAAAGCTATGGGTCTAGGATTGTCCCCTAAAGACCAAACTATTTACATGGCTTCTCATTGAAGACAAACTGCTTACCTGGAACAATTTGCGCAAGYRAGGTTGGCAAGGGCCTGGCCCGTGTCTTCTTTGTAGAGGTAATGAGGAATCAATTTTTCACCTATTTGTTGATTGTCCTTTTACTAGTTATGTTTGGGATAAGATTTTAGCTCATTTCAAGTTGGCTGCTGGGTGGTCGAGTACCACAGTTCGGGATTGTTTTGAATTATGGGCTAAAAGGAGTTATAGTCACCGCACTATCCCTGTTTACATTTGTTGGCTCATTTGGAAAGAAATAAATTTGGCTATTTTTGAAACAAAGTCTCCTTCTATGGAAAAAGTAATTTTTTTTATCTATTGTTGATATGGCCTATTATAGTACCCAGAAAACGCAGAAAACGATCCGGCATTCTATCCATATGATGCCTCAACACAGAATCATTGGATGGTTTGATGGAGCAATGCAAAGGAATGGGGAACAAAGTGGAGCGGGGGGTGCTATAAAACTCAATGATCATATTGTATATAGGTGGAATCTTAATTGTGGTGGAGGCACTAACACAAGAGCTGAACTTATGGGTGCATGGGATGTTCTTACATTGGCAGAAAGACTATCTATCACAAATATCCATGTCATTGGGGATTCCAAAATTATTATTGATTGGCTCAATAATATTGGTTCACTGTTGGTCATTACCATACACTGTTGGAAAGACCGAGTAAGGGATCCCATCAAGCACTTTTCTGTCATCACTTTCGCCCATGTTTACAGAGAAGAAAACCAGGAAGCCGATACTTTATCAAATAAGTCTCTATCCGAGTGCCCTAGAGCTATTACATACAATCAGTGGAATGATGGTCATGAGGGACCAAGAATTTTTATTAAGATGTACTAGCTTTCCTAAATTGGTCTTAAGTATGTATGAGACTTTTTTTTTATGTTTTGGGGTATGTATGTAATGTCAAAAACTTATTCACATAAGTTCTTGACTTCATGCTTTTGTTGGGCAGTTAGATAATAGTTTATCTGAGCAACCAAATTGGTGGCTCAGTGGTATCTGGAGTCTTTCGGATACAAGTTTTGTTATGTAGAGATGATGGTGGTGATGGATCAAGGCATGGCCTTCGTATGTATTGTGAACATGTCTATGTGTACTGATTATATATCTCAATATAATGTGCAATTTTCTTGTTGAAAAACTTTTAATTGTGGATATTAAAATAAGTGAATATAAAAATATTTTATTTATGAACCACGTTGAAATTGATTTTTTTTATTAATATTTTTTTAAATTCCATATGTCAACTCCATAATATTAAGAACATCTCCCTCATTCTGATAAGTAGAAAACACCTATTAACAAATCATAATTTTGTTATTTTACTTTATATCTTTCTCTTTATATATATAAAGTTAATATAAAATTATTTTACAAAATATTTTTTGTTATTAATATTTTTTTTAAATGTCACGTATCAACTCCATGTTAAGGGCGAAAAGAATTATACATCTACTATATAGAAAACACTTTAGACCAAATAAATTTTATATGAATGTTGATAAATAGTAATGAATTATATTAATTTTCATAAGTTGAAATGTAAAATTTAGCCTCCCTTTTCAATTTGAGGGTAATTTTTTTTTTTAAGTAATTGAATCAGCATAAATTTAGTAATACTTGGTCTTCGCACTTCACGTTACATATGACACATGTAGTAATTAGTTATAATTAGGTGTGTCATTCAGAATTTGGAAACTCTTCTCCCGTTGTTCCATAAATAAGGAATTCAACTAAGTAATAGAAGTACAAGGCTTAATATGAATGAAAAAATTTGGCGACAACGTCTTAATTTGCATTTGGAATAATTATATATGTTTCAGTTAGGATAAGAAATTTTAGTCTCCTTTTCAACATTATGGTTACAAGTATTTTTCGATTGTAGGTAATATTTTGAGTAGGTTTATGTTTGTAGTTTTAAAGATGGGGGAGTTGGTTTTGATTATTTTAATTTGGATTTATTTTTATGCTGATATGAGTAAAGGAGGTTTTTAAAATTGTATAAGAGAGTTGGAATTGGTGTTAAATAAAGTTATTGGATTATGAACATATTAGTATTGAGGATTTTGTAGAAAGACATATTATCATTGTGTGAATGATTTGTCACAAATTTATTTTGAGTGAACTCTTCACATTGTTGTTATTATTCATTTGGCCTTAATGATAAGTAAAGAGATCACTTAAAACATGTCAATGAATTTTTTTTGTGTGACGATAAATCAAAAATCAATAATAATATAAATATGAATTTTTTTTTGCGGTGATAAACCAAAAATCAATAATAATATAAACATGTTGTTTCCAATTGTAGGTTTTTTTATCGAGCAAGGACATCTAGTGATGTTTTACGAAAGTTAAAACTTTTACAAGCTACAAGTGGAAGAATATTGAACTTATCTAATAAAAGTATTAATGACAAATCACCACTAAGTAGAAACAAAAAAGAGTTCAAAAAGTTTTTAGCTTTTATAAATAATTCCCCTCCCATCGAGGAGTATAATATAAACACTAATACAATGGAAATTTACACTCAATACCTTGACCAATAACATTTTTGCTTAATTGCTCCATGGAGAAAGAAGACAAATATGAGGCATGAATAGATTCACTCATACCAAATAATGGAACTATCCCTTTTCCCTCAATTGTTAATGGAATCTAATTAGAATTATATTAGATATTTAATGATCTCAAAGTAACTAGTTGGTTTGATTGAAAAAAAATTAAAAAGAAAAAAACCAACATACTTGCATTTTGGTTTAAAGAATTGTTTTTTTTTTTCCAAAGGTGGTAAAACCTATCATAATTTAGTTGTCAACCGACAGCAAGGACAACTATCACTGGCTACTAACCGTGAATACAAGATGACTCATCATTGTTATTCAAGGAAAACTATGCCACCTTAAATGACCTGGAAGGTATGTTACTGGATAAATTAGTTTTGGTTAACCAAGCAAATCACCCAGATAATCTGCTTAGTCTGGACCTGTAATTGCTACTCCCACATCCCTAGTCTTTGTCTTTGCTCTAGGTGCTCTAGGCTATGCTTATACTGGTGCTTCTATCTCTGCTATTGATAGCTTAGATGTTGGAACGACTGGTAAACAAATAATTATGTAGAAAATTAATTCTTAGAAACTTGTTTTCATCCCATTATGCTTGCTTTGATGCGAAACTATCTACTCCTACCAGATACCTTTATGTCGTTGGGCCATTAACCTATTTCCTTACATCTAAGGAAGATGGGATCTTAACCAATCAAAAGCAGTTTTAGATCTTACTCCATGACAAAAATATGGTTTTAACTTAAGTAGTATATGGAAGAAAGCCAATATCCCTTGTAGTCATTGCCAAGACTATTTCCAATAAAATCATATACTTCCTAGTAACATTTAAATACATAATATCAACCACTATCACCAATTACAATTTAACCTTTTACCCAAAAGATAAAAATAAATATCTAACAAACTTATACTGCAAATGATGTTATTTAATATCAACTTTCAAAAAATATATAACAAAGTGGAGATTTTACATAAAATCGTCATTACATTTACACACATAAGTTGTTTCAAAGTTGATGGGGCACCTATATCCTTTGCAAGTGTTGAGTATAAAAGACCAAGAAAATAGCCCCAATCATTTATCATAACGCAATTCCTTCTCATCAAGCCATCTGCATTCTTCCACTATCTAAATATCTAAACCAATCCTTTCTCTAAAGTAATCCTTACGTCCTAGGATGATCTCCTTTGGCATCCATTTTTAAAATATACTTTTCTTTTGGGATCTCGAGTTATTTTTTCATTCAATTCTCTCCGAACTTATTTAATTATGTTATGCGATTCATTTTCGCATGGCATATACAAGGGAATGCTGTTTATTGTAATATAATATTGGACTGCAAACAAAAATATTGATAATATTACATAACTTGATGTTTTACTTACTTTTCTATATAATTATAAAAAAGGTTGGATTTGTTGTATAATTATGTATATTGGAATTGTTTTTATAATATACAAATTATTTTATTCAAAAATCTATTTTTGTAGATTGGTTGAAAGAATTGATCCATATTAACATCGAAGTTCTAATATATCATGATTTTTATGTGAATGGGTGCAACAACAAGTATATGATGCCTCGCATTAATATAATGTGTATTGGTTGTGGACGAGAATACTTGCTTGCTTACTTGACCTTTCACTCTTATTTTGTGCAATACACAATACAAATACAAATCTTAACTAACAATATTCCTTAACACCTGTTTACATGGTTTTCTACATGCCTATTAAATCGTAGTACCACATAGGACCCCTTCACATGCCTATTAAAAAAATCAAATATCCCTACCTTTACATGTTTTCATGCATGCCTATTAAAAAAAAGTTAGTTGCACTTAATAATCATGAGTGTTGGAATTGTTTTTGTGACATAAATTGTTCTTATCTAAAAACTTACTATTGTACATTGGTTGAAAGGATTGTGTCATGTTAACATGTAAGCCCCAATATACCATGATCCTTATGCTAATGGGGGTAGTCACAAGGGAGTGGTGTTTCATACTAATATAAGGGTTAATTGGTCATGTGATGAGTATCAATTGCTTTCCTTCTCATTTGATCTTCCCCTCTCCTCCTTTATGCAAAAAAAAAAAAAAAAAAATTCCTTGGCTCATAGTTCTCTATAGTGCCCTTTACATGGTTTCCTACACGTTCATTAAATCACACCACTCCATAATAATCCTTAACATGATTTCCTATGTGCTCATTAAAACAAGTTAGGATACACAAATGTCTAATAATACTGCATTCCCCTTTCCTCCTTTGTGCAACAAAAATCTTCACCAAAAGCATTGTGTAGTACTATTTTGTATGCACTTAGTAATTATGTGTCTTGGAATTGTTCCTACCACATAAAAACCAACCTATCTAAAAACCTACTAGCTAGCATCTATGTGTATACCACGATCCTTATTCCAATGGAAGCAACCACAAAGAGAGTTACACTAGTATCGATGTAAATAAATATAGTTTATGTGGCATAGTATAGTATGAATACAAAATTCATGCACGGCTCCAAGGGTAGGATGAATTGCATTTAACCTTGGCCTTACATACTTTTCACAACTACACTCTCACACTCACAACATTTATTTGTGAAACTTTCCATACCATCATGCCCCTCAAGAGGGTGGGATGGAATTGAAGGTGTAAATGTGCATTGGAGGGGTTGACATTTGTAACAAATACATACCTTCACATTGCACTCTCACTACCCTCACAGGAGATGAAGGTGTGCATTTTATTTGTATACTTGTACTCACGAAACAAACCCTTTACAACCATGGTTGCATTTTGTGTTCACCCCATGGTTGGGTAGTCAAACTAATTTTTTCCCTCCAACTTGAGAGACAATGCTTTTTATTATTATTTTAGAGAGTGAACAATGTGTTGTAAGGGGGTGAACATGGATATATAGTAGTCTCGATGGTGAGGTGTTTCATGAGAATCACAACATAATCAACCTACACTCAATAGTAGTTATCTGCGTTGCAGTAAAATCCTTGAATCCCTACCCCTTAATAGTCAATAAGGTGATAATTATATCCAAAAGGGGATTGCCTACATGGAACGATGAAATGAACATAGGGTTGCTTGAAACATTGATTGTTGGTGATGGGTTTTGGTTTATGGATAAAGTGAGGTATGTTTATGATGTTGTGATGGTTTGGCTTTAATTTGCATTTGGACTCATTACCAAAGGTCTCAATTTGGATAAGAATGTTGATCCAGGTGGATATTGGTGGCCACCCACCTGTTCCAAATTCCAATTGGCTCTTCTTGATAGTTTTTAGTTTAGCACATTTCTCTGTAATGGGGACATTTCTTTGTAATTGTGGGTTCTGCACTTCCAGGGTTGTTCTGAAGCCCTACACAACATCTAGGTGGATAATGGTGGCTTCCCACCTATTCCAACTGGCTTATTTTTGAAGTTTTCATGTCAGTACATCTTTCTGTACTTCCAGGGCTGTTTTGGGGCCCTAAACAATGTTTTCTTGTCTTCCCACAATCAAACTATAGACATAGTTAGAGTTTGATTACATAATGAGTAGTTCTCGAAAATAAATTTCCAATGGGCTATCACACGCATAAAACGAAGATCGTATGGAAAAGTTATGACCCCGAGAAGTTGATGTACTAACTTACCCCAACGGGGCCCACACAACTTTTGGCGCTTCATCTCCTAGGGTTAGGTTTTTGGATGTCTAGGGTTTTGACATTCATGTTTATTATAAAAAGACCTTCATAGCCTCATTGTAGTCATCTTCTTGTGAATGAGCGTAGTTGTCACATCTCTTCTCAGAGATAAAGCTGCCACCATTCTAGCGAGTCTTGCACTCTATATTTTTATAGTTTCTATACATTTCTTTCACTAATAGAAATCATGTATTGTTGTATTTATCTGTTTCTAGCAATATTTATGTGTATTTCATTTCAATATCTCTACTTTCATTTTGTTCCGAAAATAATCTGAATCAGTGGTATTAGTGCAAGATGCTCTTGATTGTTTTTCAGTGCATGTCCCCAATGAGGTCCGAGTATAACAAGTTGGGTCTCGAGCTTGTCTCTCTTGAGGAAAATTGCTCTTGCATGCCCAAGAAAACCTCCATGGCGGAAGAAAAGAAAAACATCGAAGCAAAATATTCTATTAACCTCTTGCTTGAGAAATATCTCATGCAACAGAGGGACAAAATGATGGAGAATTTTGCCCACATCTTTCAATGACTTCCGATAGCAACATGCACATCTTCATCAAGCGACCGCTTTGGAATAACTTCTCTCTTCAAGGTACACGTTAACTTTGATATTCCCGTATTTGAAGGTCAAATAGATGCGGATGCCCTAGAAAAATGGTTAAATCTTCTAGAAGGTCATTTCTCTGTTCACAATTTTTCCGATAGGGAAAATATCACCTTCGCACTACTCAAGGCTCTCCCCCATGTCAAATATTAGTGAGAAACTTATTGAGAGCAAATTTCCAAAGAGGAATATGGAATATATGGTGTCGAGCTCACTTGAGATTTTTTTGTGGATGCAGTCAAGGAACAATATTACCCTATTGATAACTATGAAGACCAGTACATGAGATGGACCACAATGTGGAAAGAGAAGGGCCAAACAATGCTGAAGTTCACAAATACTTTCCATACCTTGCGTGCCAAGCTGGGTATCAAATACTCTGAGCGACATTTGGTTCTGAAATACTGTGGGACTCTGCATAGGTACATCCAAACCGAAATGGATTTCCTAAACATCTCATCATTGGGAGTTGCTTATCGATATGCTATCAAAATCAAGCAGCAATTTAGGCACCAGAACAAATGGGAGTTCGAGTCTGCAAATCTGCAACAACCAAAACATGATAAAGATGAACCTAACCAACAGTCTCTCGACAACCAGTCCAAGACACATGAAAATAAGGGTAAAGGAAAGATGAAGAATGACACTTGGAAGTGATGTGACTTCCACAAAATCCCTTGGCACAACACCGATGAATGTCACTTGAAACATTCATTGGTGGTCGAGATCAAAGACAAGGAGCTGAACCCTAATTCAGAATCTGATCCAGAAAATAATGAAAAAAGACAGATCATCGATGCAGATCAAATGTCTAGTCTCCTTATTGAACACTAGGGTTATAAGTCTCTTTCTATTGTGGGTAACACCTTAATTAAGTTTATTATCCTACCTCTAGAGATCAGGGAGATGGTTTTCAATAACTTCGTTCATATTCGTATTTATGTTGATTTGAGCAAACGTATTCATGATAAAATTAAATTATGTGTAAGTGGAAATTGTTGCTAGTGTAACATCCCGCTCTGGCGCACTGACAAACTTATTCTTTGAGGACACTTGCTCGCAAGTGATCTGGATTCTTATGATGATGAACCACTTAACCTTGATGATGATGCATCATGATTGATGACAGGATGTTTTA
>JASDQU010243043.1:146986-163277 GCA_032191745.1 Picea mariana
CTGTAACAATTTCTACAATCACCCATATATATATAGAAATAAAGTTAAAAAAAACAAATTAAATTAAAATAATAATAATAATAAAAAAATAGTTTTTTTCTTAGGGGATGAGCCGTAATAATTTCTACAATCACCCCCTCCCCCACACATCCCACCCATTTCCAAAATCCCATGCCACTTATCCGCCACACTCCCCACCAACCTCCTACCCCTTCCAACCCATCCCCCACTCCCTCTTGGGCCTCCCTACAAGCTTGTGTGTGCCCTAAAGCATCAAGTTGTGCATGGACCTGTATGGAGGCCTAGGAGGGAGTGGGAAGGGGGGGAGCAAGGGTAAAGAAGTGGGATGGGGGAAGTTAGGGGGAAAAGTAGGTGCAGGGGTTGGAAAGTAGGTGAAATGCGAGGGGAGGGACAATTCTAGATATTGCCTCCATTTTTTTTTTCAATCTATTTTTTTTATCTTTCTTAAATTTGTGTTTGTTTTTTTTATAAACCTTAAATTTAAATTTTTATTTTTTTTTATATAATTTTTTCAATTGTTTTATAATCATTTTGATTTCCTCCCCGGATCAAGTGATATATGGGATCAATGGTATTAATGCTAGCAACATGGAGGTTGGAATTGCCCCTCATGCATGCAACTAAACACTCATCCAACTACCATCTCTTTATCCACATTCTTCTCATGCGTTTGTGATCATGGCTCATTTAGGTCTGTTCCACATAAGGAGATGGGAGATGTGGGAAAGTACAGATCCATTGTTCTCAAGTCAAATCATGTCTAAGTTTCCATTTCCTTTGATGAGTACCATTCAAATTCATGTCCTAGAAATCTTCATCGTCATGAAATATAGCAAGGGAATAAATGTGGTCTGGGCTCCTTCTTCAGTTACAGACCTTTGGTTTATTCTGATCCCTATATGTGAGTGGAAGTTTCTATCCCTCAAAATTACAATGGCCCCTTGTTTCTCCAACACTAGGAGGACCCCTATTCATAAAATATGAACTGCCCTCACGGTTGAGGATATTGCACAACATTTCCAAATCTTACTCCCTCCTGAAGTGAAAGAGGTCATGCAACTAATGGAAGGGAATGCTCGACTTATTCGAGCTTATTAGGAGGATGAAAAGATGGAAAAGAAGGTTGGTGATATCATTCTTAATCTGGGCTACACTCATAATAGGGATACCAAGTTTAACAAAATGTTGGAGCTCTACTGGCACACCAAGAGAATGGTGGCCCAAGGCATGCTCCTGAAGGACCAGGATTACTTCCAATTTAAGCAGCGTTTGGATGCTCTCGAAAGTCATAATGGAATACTCCTTACCATGGTCTCTTGGCTGGTAAAAAGGAATGGGGGCTCTCTCCAATTAGCACTAGATGAAATTTCACTTGTTGGGTCTCTTCGTCCTCCTAGGGATGTTGGGAACATGGCGGGTACTTCCAAGTCATCCCCTCAAGTGCCTCATCTCCATGTCTAAGTTCAACTCTGCTTTTTCTTGTCATACTTTATCTAGTTTAATATTGTTATCAGATGGACATGTTTGTTATTTTGTCATGGTGTGTATTTTCCTTTAGACTCTCATACTAGTTTAGGCTACTTTTAGTCCTGATCTGCTACAGCTAAATTTTGACTGCAGACCTAGTTTCCTCTTCAGGGCAGGCTGACATTTTTTTGGGTTTTCTGAAATCACTTTGATAGACATTATGATGTCATCGAAATCCTGAACTTATTTCATATCTTGTATATTTTGTTAATATTTTAATAGAATTTATTGCTTAAAAAAATCATTTTGATTTCCTTTTTTCAATATGTTATCTTAAAAAAAAACTATTTTATTGTTTTTATTTGGATTTTGTTTTGTTTATTTTTTAATTTATACACACTCATGTTTTTTCCCTTATTTTGGGCTTGTTTCCTTCTTCTTCTTCTTTTTTTTTTTTCATTTTTTATGATTTTGTTTACAATAATGTTAATTTTTTAGGCCATGGTTTCAAATCGTTATAATTTTACATCATAAACAAAAAAAAATGCTATATTTGTAACACCACATTTCTATTCGGAGACAATTGATTTTGAGGTTTCAGTTCACAACAATACCAATCGCCANGTTGCGAATAAAAACCTTAAAACTAACAAACAATTGAAAAATGTTGCTACTAATAGCAACATTTTTCAATTGTTTGTTAGTTTTAAGGTTTTTATTCGCAACAATACCTATTGTCAAGACCACGATTTCAAACGAGTTGTAATTTCAACCCTAACAAAAAAGGATGATTTTAGGAGCACCATTTTTCGGTTCAAAGGCCAATTCTAAGGTTTTTGTTTGCAACATTACAAATCATTGTTACAAAATTTTGTATTTTTTACATAATGGAGTTAGCCACAAGAAAGAAGAATTTTTTACATAATGGTTAGCTATGGAATCATAGGTGGTATGTTTTGATATTTCTTTGTTCATAAGAGAAATTGAAAAATGCATTAAAAGGTATCATTTTATTGATATAGATATAAATTGGTATCACGGTTTTCCCCAATCTCCTCTGGCACTACATCTTTGGGAAGTTGCAAGATCAAGCTACATAGGGGGTACCCTTATGTTAATTCATTGGAAAAATATTATTGAGACCCTTGATTTCCATGTCATGATGCAATCAAGATAGTGAGCCCACCACTTTGTTGTTCCCAATTAGATTGAAAACGATTAATCTTAGTCACAAGGTGTGAGATACCTTTTTACGTATGTAAAATAAAGACAAACAAACTTACTATCATATATGTGATTGTGAAAAAAAAATGAAGAACAAAGAAATAAATTCATTAAAAATCTCAAAATGACAAATAAAAGAATTCAATTTTTTTTTAATTTCAAAAGAATAAATAAAAAATAATATATTTCCTATTATTTCCCAAAGATCTTTATACATGTAGATAAAGGAGCTTTCAACATTTCCTGTGAATTCACAACATAAATCAACTATCATGACTTCACCATGAGACCACTACATCTATACATGCACTTTTAATATAATAGTAAACATGCATACCCCCTTATTGTCTTTTGCTCTAAATTGCAAATGATTTTCCTTATTGTCTTTTGCTAGAGACTACAAACATCTTCTGCTAGAGACTATAAAGGATTTCACCTACAACAACAAAAAAAGGGGATGCAAATGAATATAGTCTCTGTAACATCCTGCTCTTGTGAGCACACATTATTGCCTTATTCTTTGAGGACACTTGCGTGCAAGTGATCCAGTTCCAGTATATGGATGCCTGTTCGTTTATGGATTCTTATGATGATGTTGATGGATTATGATGTCATGTTATTTGATATCTTTGTATTGACAGATGCTATTGACGATTTTCCCTTGAGTGTGCAGGACACTTGACAAATTGAGGATGCCACTGGCATCAATGGAGCTTCTTGGACTCCGGATCGAGTCAGGGAGTGGAATGTATTGGTTTGGGTGTTTTTATATTATGCATATGTGACATATGATCAGGTATATTATGATGTTGTTTATGGATCATCGATAGTGTTTTGTTGATGGATGCAGGCTGATGATTTCTTGCCAATCGGACTCACATAAGGAGTAAAGGGGCCATGCACAACAACCAGATATTGAGGGGAGGTGTGGCAACAACCCTGCCACAACCTAATAGCACTCCCGTCGTGGATCGAATTGTAGGTTAATGATTACCTAGTTTGAGAGATCCACGATGTCGTGAGGGAAGACTGAGATAGTCACTCATGAAGATTCTAAAGGGTGTGCAATAAGAAAGGGTCCTTATTCCTTATAGGCCCTTACTATCTCACAAAGTCGTTTGAATGGAGTATTGAATCCAAGGGTTGGACAACTACCAAAACCATTCAAAGGCGAGTGGCACCCTTGGAGCACATAGTGCATCTTGAAGGGCACATTGCTTAATTAAAATTTGAATCAAAGGTGAGTGACACCCTTGGAGCACATAGTGTGTCTTGAAGGGAATGTTGCTTAATTAAAATTTGAATCAAAGGTGAGTGGAACCCTTGGAGAACAGAGTGCATCTTGAAGGGCATGTCATGGTATAAAATAAAACTTGAGTCAATGAACCTAGGTGCCTAGAAAGAAATAATTTGTTTTGACATTGTCGGACTTAAAATAATTATTAAATGTGTAAATTTTATTAACTATAAAATCTCCTTAAAAATTCTAAGCCTAGTTTAAAAATTTGAGCCTAAGTCTAAAGTCGGTAAGAAGACTAAAACTAAATTATAAATTAAATAAATGGGGGATGAAGAAAAATCAAGTTAGAAATTGAAAGAGTAAAAATTATATATAAATATTTAATTATATAAATGCGTGCAAGAGAATACCAAATTGGAAATTAAGATAAGAAAGGAAATAAATGTAAAAAGAATGTGGAAGCATAGAACGGTATCTAGTCTAGTCTAACTAAAGAACTTTCCTAAATTAAACACAACCAAGTTTTAGAAAGGTGTCAATCATTAAAAGGGAAATAAAGGGAATAAATGGACAACTAGGAGTGATTTTAGGAGCGTTTTTAGGTTGGGTGAGGGAAATTGACATTTAATGTAATTTAATTATGGATTTATTAGTGCAATTAAGGGAACAAGTGACAAGTGTATGGGGGAAATAATTCCTAATTAAATTATTAAAAAAATGAATTAAATGTGCAAATGGCAAGTTGTCACTAAGAAAAATTCTATAAAGGAAATGGCTGAGAGGGTGAATGGAGGTTGAATAATATGAGTAAGGTTATGCCACAAAAATTTTGACTGATTTTACTTGTGAGAGTTGGGATACCCAACTCTAGAAAGAAAGTGGTAGTTCTACCTTGCGAGGCGAGCTGGGAGCTAGAGTATTTTGGTTGTGTTTTTGCATGGCCCCTTTGCGTCTCGGGGGGCTAAGGGGGAAATAGAGTACCCCTAGTGTTTCCTGTGAGGGACCGGTGAAGTCTTCACAGCTAGCAAGTTGAGAGCTAGACAGAGCACAAGTGCAGAATAATGTCTTTGACTTCGTCGCCTTCAGTTACAGTATTCCTCACTGAATTAGTAAATGAAATGTATTAAGTTTATTGTATTTTTATTTGAATTCACAATGTTTTAAGTGTTTTTTTGTTTTTGTTTTGTGTGTGTGTGTGTGTGCGTATATATATATATATATATATATATATATATAAATTGGGGTATTCTCAATGATCTTTTTAATCTTTCCCAACAATTTTTTTTTATTGGTACTCAACAATTTTTTTACTTCATTGTTCAACGATTGTATGCATTTACTATCTACGTTTTTTTTATGTAAGACTTTCCCAACACACTTGCTGCTTTCTTCTCTGCATTTTGGAAGAGTCCTGAGTTCGGTGCCTTTCCCCCTTTGCTCAAAGAATTCGTATTTAATTACTCAACAATTTTATGCCTCCATGCTCAATGAATTTATACTTATTGACTCATCAAATTTATATCTCAATGCTCAACGATTTTTATGCATTATTCTATTCATTTTCATCGTTTCCCTCAACGATTTTGAGGTCAAGAATCTCTGCGTTTTTGATATATAAAATTGACTTGTTGGGTTACTGAGAGGGGGGGGGTGAATCAGTGATAGAGCAATTATAATCCTTTTTAAACCAAATAATCCAAGTGTTATATCAATATATAATTGTCATCCAATAATGAGCAATGAACAAATGAACAATCATACACATACACAGTACACCAGTTTTTTACGTGGAAACCCAAAGCGGGAGAAAACCAGATAATGCTTTTTCTTATATGTCTTGAAGAATTACATTCATTGGAAACACCAACTTCCTTTGTTTTCTAGCTGCAACTGGAAGGAGGCTCCAACCCCCTAGTTTCTCAAGCTACAACCTGAGGGAAGCTCCAACTCCCCAATTCTCTGGCTACAACCAGAAGAAGGATACAACCCCCTATTTTCTCCGGCTACAACTGGAAGTTGGCTACAACCAATTGTCCTTGCCCCGTCCAACTGCCCTGAAGTAGAAGTAGAATGATGGAACCACTGTCACACTATTACTGTGATATATACCATTGTAAACCTGTACCAATAAACTTGAACCATGCATCAACCATGCATCAACCTGTACCTCAACCTGTAATCAACCTATACCATAAACAAGTGCATCAACCATGCACCAACCTGTACCAAACAACCTGTAATCAACCTATACCAAAACAAAATGAAACCAACCATCTACCAAGTATATACCAATCGTGTTTCAACTACTCATCAACTATGAATCATCAATATGTACCAATATCATCAACTATACACCTCATGGATGTGCCAACTCATCAACTACTTGTCTCAACCATGTACCCAAAGCCCTTAGCAATTTCATCATCCAAATATGATTTGTAACTCTGTAATAGACCTGGTGTATATGATCACATACCTGCAAACCTTTCTTAACTTTAACAACAAGAGACTATCATTTTCATCAAACTTTTCTTTAGTCTTACATGACTAGTTTTGGATTAGCAAACAACCCTAAATTGAAATAATCATAACTTTGTACCTGTAATGAATAAATATCTGAAACTGATACATAATTTTCTTCAGTGTTTTTTATGCAATTCTTCTAGGTTTGACTACTTGGAACCTCTCATAAAAGGATTTATATCAAAAATGACATACCTTGTTGAATTCTGGCTTATTCTAGAGAGCGACCTTGTAGAGCGTGACCCAGATGGAATATTTGTTGAATAGATATGAAAATATTACACAACATACTACAGACTGTAATATAACCAACACATTTGGTCTTACTGAATTTGGATATGTTATTAAGAAGTTATGACATTTTTACCCGAAACACCTGTTTTATACTAGTTTCAGGACTAGCCACAAACCCTATTGTCCACGGAGTGTAACTCCAAAAATACAACGACCCACAAGATGAATTTTTTACCACAGATACTTGGATATGTTTCCTCAATTGCATAGCAATTTCACAGTTTGAATCATTCTAGAAAAAACATTAATTGAAAAAATGGTGAGATGACCTATAAATAACATACCTTAGAAAGCATCATCAAAAGAATTTATCCTTCCTTGAATTTCGGCCTTCTTTTCTTCACCTTCCCTCAAACATTCGGCTTAGATATCCTTTGGTTACCTTAGACACCTATAGATATTCAATATTCTCAAGTGTGATCTAAAATGAGAGAGCCTTGCCTCTTATTTATACTCTCCAAGTAGCTTCCTTAAAAACATATTCTAGGTCACTTTGTCCACTTTCCTTATTTTAGGGTTAACCCACTTCTAATTTCTCCATTAAATTTATTATTTAAATAATTTATTTTGTATTCACTTTGAATTATAGTACACTCATCACTTCACTTTATTATTTACCTTCTAAAATCTCTTAAACCACTTTGACTACTTTGACCTTTTGGGGCTTCTAGATGACATATGAGGGTCCTCCAACTTCGTAAGGCCATAACTTTCAAACCGTGAGGAGTTATGTGACGTTCCACATTCCACCAGTAATGGAATGAAATGTACTATCCATATATAATAGTATTACCTTCAAATATATAAAAAACCATACCGTTATCCATCAAATAAACTTGGGTCCATTACCCAAACCTGGGTTCTCCAACTTCTTATGGCCATAACTTTCTAACCATGAGGAGTTATGTGACGTTCCACATACCACCAGAAATGGAATGACAAGCAATATCCATATATGATATTTTCACTAACAAATTCACTGACCTTCATCTCATTATTCCACAAATAAGCATGGGTTCTCTAACCATACTTCTAGGATAACTCAATCTGAAAAGCGTCTTCCCGTGAGGGATTTCACCATAAGAGGACCACTTTGGAGTTAATCCTTTGTGCTATCAGGATTTATTTAAGGTTTGACATTAATGACAAACAACCTTAATCAAGAATCTCCCCCTTTGGCATTGATGGAACACTCTGATGAAAAAATGAAATTATGTCATGCAATACTGAAGTCATATCACTCATGCTCCCCCTGGAAACATGCCTTTGTCTTCTGAATCTCTGTGACCATTTCTCCCCCTGGAACGATGCCTTTATCCTATGCATCTAATGAATCTCTCCCCTTTTTTCATCAATGACAAAGGTATCTTTTCATCCGGGGATGCTCCCCCTGACTGAATTGTCCTCTTTATGGTGCTTCCTCGTGTACATCTAAGACATATAAGATAAGCATTCAAAAGCATTCATTTTGGAGTAGAAATAACTCTAAGTATCTGGCAAAGATACTCATAGGATTCCCGTGGAAGTGGTTTTGTAAATATGTTTTCCACTTGCTCTTTTGTTCCCACATACTCAACTCTGATGTTCTTTTCTGCAACCTACTCTCGTAGAAAATGATACTTGATTGAAATGTGCTTCATCTTGGAGTACATCACCAGGTTCTTTGAGATACCAATGACGCTTGTATTATCACAATAGATTGGAATGGGCTCGTCATACTCAACCTGTATATTGGTCAGAGTTTGTTTCATCCAAAGAAACTATGTACAACATGATGCTGCTGCAATATACTCTGCCTCGGTTGTAGATAAAGATACCGATCATTATTTCTTACTTAGCCATGATACTAAACACTCACCCAAGTAGAATGCTTCTCCATTGGTGCTTCGTTGGTCATCAATACAACCTACCCAATCTACATCTATGTAGGCAATAAGTGATACATCCTTTCCTTTTGGATACCATAATCCAAACTCTTATGTTCCTTTGAGATATCTGAAAATCCTCTTCATTGCTAATACATGTGATTCCTTTGGTGTTGCTTAAAATCGTGCCACATGTCTAACTACCTGCATTACATATGGTCTGGATGTTGTCACGTATAGTAGGCTGCCAATCATTGACCTGTATTTCCTCTAATCTGTAGATTTTGAATCATCATCTTTGCTCAACTTGCAACTGGTTTGCATGGGAGTGATAACTGTTTTGCAATATTCTATTCTAAATCTCTTTATCATTTCTCTTATATACTTGGTTTGAGAAATACAAATTCCTTGGTTTCTTTGACGTATCTGAATTTTCAGAAAGAAGAATAGTTCTCCAAGTAATGACATTTCAAATTCATTCTGCATATCCTTTGCAAATTTTTGGCTTAACCTGTCATCATCTCTACCAAAAATAATATCATCAACATAAACTTCAATTAATAAAATATTACCTTGACTTACCTTGATGTAGAGGTTGTTGTCTACACTTCCTTTTTTGAACCCTGCCTGTTGTAGATATTTATCCAGTCTAGAGTACCATGCTCTAGGAGCCTGTTTTAGACCATACAAGGCCTTCTTTAATTTGCACACATAGTCTGCATTCTCTGACAACTGAAATCCTTCTGGTTGTTCAATGTAGAATTCTTCTTCAAGTTCCCCATTTAGAAAAGATGATTTTACATCCATTTGATACACTTTAATATTTTTGGAGCATGCATAAGCTAAAAGCAAACAAATTGCTTCCATTTTGGCAACTGGGGAAAATGTCTCTTCAAAGTCGATTCCTTCAATCTGTGCATATCCTTTACATACCAATATAGCCATGTTCCTTGTTACATGTCCATATTCATTCAATTTATTCCTGAAAACCCTTTTTGTGCCGATCACATTCTTATTCTTTGGTCTTGGAACCAATTCCCAAGTGTCATTTTTCTTTATTTGATCCAATTCTTCATCCATGGCCTTATTCAAAAATTCATCCTTGTTGGATTCTTCAAAACAACTTAGTTCAATTGTAGATAAGAGTTCTAGGTGTGTTTGTTCTGGTGAACAGATTCTTCTTCTAGTCTCAACTCCTGCATATTTGTTTATGATAATCTGATATGAAGGATGATTCTTCTGTACTCGTTTTCTAGGTGTCTCTGGAGACACTTGCTGAACTTGCTCTTCTGGTTCTGTCACATTCTCTTCATCTTCCTTTTCTACTTATTTTTCATCTTTTGCTTCCTTTTCGAAAGGTTGTTCCATTGATTCATTTTCTTCTTCCTTTGATTCTGGTCTGCATGTTTCATGAATTGTTATGTTGATGATTTCCACAACTTTGTTCAATCTCAGATTGTAACACTTGTATGCTTTCCTTGTATTTGAGTAACCAACAAGTACTCCTTTGTCCACACGAGAGTCAAACTTTCCCATTCTTCCATCTTCTCTTTTGATGTAGCATTTGCTTCCAAAAACTTTGAAGTTCTTCACATTTGCCAATCTTCCTTTCCATAGCTCATAGGGAGTTTTTTCAGTGTTTTTTCTTAGAATTACTCTATTTTGAATGCGAACTGTTGTATGCATTGCCTGTGTCCAAAATATGTATGTCAATTTGGAATCTATTAGAATTGTTCGAGCCATTTCCTATACTGTCTTGTTCTTTTTTTCAACAACTCCATTATGTTGAGGTGTCCTAGCAACAAAGAATTGCCTTTTTATTTGATGACTGTTGCAGTAGTCCATAAATTCTTTTGAAGTGAACTCTCCTCCATTATCAGATCTCAAGCATTTGATTTTTGAATCCATTTCATTTTCAACCATTTCCTTGTAGATATTAAAGTTTTCAAAAGATTCTAACTTATTCTTGAGAAAGAAAAATGAAAACATTCTTGTATAATCATCAACTAATAACATAAAGTATTTATCACCTTTTAAACCCTTTGTTGTAGTTGGTCCAACTAGATCAGTGTGCACAATTTCCAGTGGTCTTGTCGTTTAATATTCCTTTGATTTGAACCTGGTCTTTGTTTGCTTTCCTTGTTGACAATGCTTGCATAAAGTGTTGGTTGGTGTCATGATCTGGGGAATTTCTCTGACTGCTTCTCTTTTGTTGACTTTGACAAGGTTATCAAAATGTATGTGACCCATTCTTCTATGCCATATCCAACTTTCATCTTCCTTTCCTAGAAAACACTTTTCATTTCCAATTTCACTTAACACATATATGTTGCTTGAAGTTCTTGCAGCTGTAGCAATCAATTTTCCTGAACCTTCTTTTCTTATCTCACACTTTTGTGAATCAAAAGTAACTTTATGACCTTGGTCACACATTTGACTCACACTTAGAAGATTATGTTTCATATCTTCTACTAGTAGAACATTTTCTGCCTTTGTATTCTTGTTCCCAATTTTGACTGTGCCTTTTCCAATGATTTTAGTTGAATCATCATTTCCAAAGGAGACTGATCCATCTCTTTCCTTTCTTAATGTAAGAAACCTATCTCTATCACCTGTCATGTGTTTTGAACAACCACTGTCAACATACCAACCATGTTTCTTCTGCTTATCTTGTAAAGTGAGTGTGCATTCTTCATTGCTATACTGATTCTACTTTATTATCCATGTCCTTTTCTGAGGTTCTTGTCTGTGACTATTGTTATTCTGCCGCATTTCTTTAGGGGGGACCGTCATTCTGCAATATTTGGCCATGTGTCCAAAGTTGTTACATTTGTAACATTCCACTTCAGTTCTCAAAGATTCAAACCTGTTGTAACTTCTTCTTTGTGTTTCACTAGGCCTTCTTGGATAACCCTTTTGTGTATGACTTTTAAAGTTGTTTATGTTCCTGTTGTTAGCTCTGCAATTCACAGCTTTATGTCCAAAATTATTACATGCATAACATAAACCAAAAAATATAGTTTGATACCTGGGAGTTGAAGCTCTTCTTAAAGGAGGTTCTCTTATGAATCCTTCTTCTTGAGGCCTATCTATCTATTGTTGATTCTAAAATCTGAATCTTCTCAGTGGAGGATTTTCTCTGTAATCTTCCTTGTATATATTCCTATCCCCTTTGATTGTTTCTGCATAGCTTTTTGGATATGTTTCTTTCTCTGTTGTTCTAGACTTGATCACTTTTCTGTCTAATTGTATCCAAGTCCGGACTTGTCAAGATGAGATTTTTGACTGCTGATAATGTCATCCAAAACTTTTGAGATATTCTGCATATTTTTCTTTTGAATATCCTTTCTTAATGTGACAATCTCTACTTCCAAATTTCCAATGATCCTGTCCTTTTCTTCTAGTTGTTCTTTGAGTGTTTCTTCAATTCTTTTATCTTCTTCTATTTGAACCTTCAAATTTGTGATCATTTGTTCTAGTTCTTGAGTGTCTTATTTCTTGTCTAGTTCCGCTTGTAGTTTCTTGTTTTTATTGTTTTCTCTTATGATAAATTCTATGGCACGCATCAATTCTTCTTTGTAGTCAACTTCTGCCTCTTTAATTTCTTCTTCGACTTCTTCATATTTTTCTTCAGATTCTTCATATTCTTCTTCAGAGTCTTCTTTATCAGAATATTTTACTGCCATGAATAGGACTCTTCCTGTATCACTGTCACTGACTTCATCTTCATCTGATGATGAGATGTCTTCTTTGGTGCATAATATTTTGTTGAAAACTTTCTTTGCATTTCTTTTGCCTTTGTATGTTTTTTTTTTTTTCCTTTTGAGTAATATTCATCATTTTTCTTTTTCTTATGAGGAAATTTGTTAGAAAAATGACCAATACCATCAAAATTAAAAAAAATTAAAGGAAGCTTACCTCTATACCTACCATCGGTTCCTTTGTTCAGTCTTTTGACGAAGTTGGCCACTTCTTCATCATCTTTCGAGACGTCACTGTTCTTGCTATGTTCTTCTTGTTGCTTTTCCTTTTGCTTTGATATTTTGGATTCTTTGAAAGATGCTTCTTTTACATCTATATTTTCTTGTTCAGTTCTCATTTCATATGCTGTGAAGATTCCATGCAGTTCATCCATGCTTATTGAGTTTAGATCTGATCTTTCTTCTAGTGCTGATATATTAGGGTCAAATCTCATAGGAAGAGATCTTAGTACCTTTTGAACAATTACAAATTCTTCAATTTCTTCTCCCAATCCTATGATTTCATTCACTGTTTCATCGACTCGTAAGAAGTAGACTGCAATATTCTCATATTCCTTCATATTTAGTTGTTTGAACTGACCTCTGTAAGTTTGAAGCTTTGTTGCTTTGAATTTTGAATCTCCTTCATAAATATTTCGAAGCTTGTCCCAAATATCTTTAGCGGATTTACAATGTGCAACTTTGGTGAATACCGTTTCACTGAGACCATTCAGAAGTGCATTTGTGGCTTTGAAATTATTCTGACCGAGTTTCACTGCTTTCTCATTTGTTGTTGGCACTGCTGGTGTTGTGTATCCATCTACAATTGATTGCCTAATTTCAAATCCCTGTGCCTGTATATATGTCTTCATCCTTATGCTCCAAAAAACATACTTTTTTCCATCAAACTATGGTATTCCATTTTTATACAAGTTGTTTCTCTCCATGATCTACCTTTCAGTGGTTAAACTGATTTATGAAGGAACCTGCTCTGATACCAATTGTTGGATTACTGAGAGGGGGCATGAATCAGTAATAGAGAAATTATAATCCTTTTTAAACCAAATAATCCAAGTGTTATATCAATGTAGAATTATCATCCAATAATGAGCAATGAACAAATTAACAAATGAACAATCATATGCATACACAATGCACCAGTGTTTTATGTGGAAACCCAAAGCAGGAGAAAACCATAGAATGTTTTTTCTTATATGTCTTGAAGAATTACATTCATTGGAAGCACCAACTTCCTTTGTTTTCCAGCTGCAACTGGAAGGAGGCTCCAACCCCTTGTTTCTCAGGATACAACCTGAGGGAAGCTCTAAATCCCCAATTCTATGGTTATAACTAGAAGGAGGCTACAACCCCCTATGTTCTCTGGCTACAACCGGAAGGTGGCTACAACCACCTATCCTTGCCCCGTCCAACCACCCTGAAGTAGAAGTAGAACGATAAAACCACTGTCACACTATTACTGTGAGATATACCACTATAAACTTGTATCAATAAACCTGAACCATGCATCAAACATGCATCATCCTGTAATCAACCTGTACCATAAACAAGTGCATCAACAATGCACCAACTTGTACCAAACAACCTGTAATAAATTTGTACGAACTCATCAACTACTTGTCTCAACCATGTACCCAAATCCCTCATCAATTTCATCTTCCAAATATGATTTGTAACTCTTTAATAGACCTGGTGTATATGATCACATACCTGCAAACCTTTCTTAACTTTGACAATAAGAGACTAGCATTTTCATCAAACTTTTCTTTAGTTTCACATGACTAGTTTTGGATTAGTCAACAACTCGAACTTGAAGTAATCATAACTTTGTACCTGTAATGAATAAAGATCTAAAACTGATTAAAAATGTTCTTTAGTGTGTTTTATTCAATTCCTCAAGGTGTCACTACTTGGAACCTCTCAGAAAAGGAGTTCTATAAAAATCACATACGTTGCTGAATTTTGGCTTATACTAGAGAGTGACCTTGGAGAGCGTGCCCCACATAGAATATTTTTTGAATCGATCTGAAAATGTCATACAACATACGACAGACTATAATATAACCAACACATTTGGTCTTATTGAATTTTGATCTTTTATGAAGACGTTATGACGTTTTTAACCGAAACACCTATTTTAGACTAGTTTCAAGACTAGCCACAAACCATATTTTCCACGGAGTGTAACTCCAAAAATACGATGACACACAAGTTGGATTTTTTACCATAGATACTTGGATATGTTTCCTCAATGGAATAAAAATTTTGCAGTTTGAATCATTGTAGAAAAAACATTATTGCGAAATTGGTGAGATGACTTGTAAATAACACACCTTAGAAAGCATCATCAAAAGAATTTATCCTTCCTTGAATTTCAACCTTCTTTTCTTCACCTTCTCTTAGAAATTTGTCTTAGATATCCATTGGTTACCTAAGACACCTATAGATATTCAATATTCTCAAGTGTGATCTAAAATGAGAGAGCATTGCCCCTTATTTATACTCTCCAAGTAGCTTCCTTAAAAACATCTTCTAGGTCACTTTGCCCACTTTCCTTATTTTAGGGTTAACCCAATTCTAACATACCTTAGAAATCATCTTCAAAAGAATTTATCCTTCCTTGAATTCCGGCCTTATTTTCTTCACCTTCCCTTAGAAATTTGGTTTATATATCCCTTGGTTACCTGAGACACCTATAGATATTCAATATGCTCAAGTGTGATCTAAAATGAGAGAGCCTTTCCCCTTATTTATACTCTCCAAGTAGCTTCCTTAAAAACATCTTCTAGGTCACTTTGCCCACTTTCCTTATTTTAGGGTTAACCCACTTCTAATTTCTCCATTAAATTTATTATTTAATAATTTATTTTGTATTCACTTTGAATTATAGTACACTCATCACTTCACTTTATTATTTACCTTCTAAAATCTCTTAAACCATTTTGACTATGTTGACCTTTTGGGGCTTCTAGATGACATATGAGGGTCCTCCAACTTCGTAAGGCCATAAATTTCAAACCGTGAGGTGTTATGTGACGTTCCACATACCACCAGAAATAGAATGACATGTAATATCCATATATAATAGCATTACCTACAAATATATCAAAACTCATATCATTATCCATCAAACAAACTTGGGTCCATTACCCAAACCCGGGTTCTCCAACTTCTTATGGCCATAACTTTCTAACCGTGAGGAGTTATGTGACGTTCCACATACCACCGAAAATGGCATGAAAAAAAATATCCATATAGGATAGTTTCACTGACAAATTCACTGACCTTTATCTCATTATTCCACAAATAGGCATGGGTTCTCTAACCATACTTCTAGGATAACTCAATCCGAAAAGCGTCTTCCTGTGAGGGATTTCACTATAAGGGGACCAATTTGGAGTTCATCCTTTGTGATATCGGGCTTTCTTCAAGGGTTGACATCAATGAAAACCAACCTTAATCAACACATATTACCTTACCCTCTGCGTTTTTCCTTTTTCCAATCCTTGTGTTAGTATGCATCTTCTGTGAGTTTTTTGGGGTGCCTTACCTCTGCGATTTTCCATTCCAATTCCCCGTGTTTAGCATGCAAACCCCACGAACATCTTACCTTTCTATCTCAATGATTTTTCCCTCACCCATCAACTACTTACCTCTGTGATTTCACTTATGGACGAATGGACTTACCTCTGCATTTTTAAAGATTTTGCCCAACTTTCCATTTAACCCTTTGCGATTTACCATTTTACCTCTTCTTTTTGATCCCTCTCTACCCAACAAAGGAGATTCTATCTCTGCATTGATGGGGAGATTACAACCCCTGTGAAATTGCTTATGAATTCCTAGAAAACCGTGTGAATTTCACCGCATTGGCAAATGAATTTGTCTTGTAAATTCTC
>JASDQU010243043.1:185573-201158 GCA_032191745.1 Picea mariana
TGATTCCTTCATTGGGAGGAATAGGATTATTTAGAGGAAAAATGATAACCCTATGTGGAAGACTTACCCAAATATCTATGAGTGCTCATGGAACTTCAACAGAGGAAGAATTTGAAGTTGTTAAATTTATTGAGAACAATGCTCGATTTTCTATGTTACTAGGAAAACCTTGGATAGAAGGAGATCAGGCTAGAAGGAAAGAAGAAGAAAACTTAGAGCAGAAGAAGAAAGAGTTAAAAGATTTCATGACTAGGAGGATCACACACTTGATTGAAGAACAATAGAACCAAGCAAAGATATTTAAAACTAGAGGCTTGGATGTCGAAGTGGGAAGAACACTAGAAGACCCGTAGAAGASTGAAGTACTTATTCCAGATACAGATGAAGTATTACCCCTGATTTCTAGGAAAGAATCTCAACAACACGAAGTTACTCTGCCAAAAGAAGATAAGAATCAGAATGGAAAAAGGGATACCGAGATGAAGCTCACTGGAAAGAAGGCCCAAAAACTAAGTAAGAAGAGAGCTAAGACTGAAAAGTTATAGAAAGTTCCAGAGGGAACTTCGCAAAAGGAAAATTTGCAAAATTGGAACTTCGTCGGGATATCAGAACAACGTCACATGGCACTTCACCATGGTGATGCAATATAGCTGTTGGAAATAGTATAACTGTTAGATTGATGGCCCGAACAGGTAGAAAGGCATTTATGATCAGAAGTTTGCCACCAGACCATTAGGACCATGCCATAACGGATAGAACTGAGTTAATGAAGGCTTCTCACTTGTTGCAAGAGATACATTGACAAGTTATCTATTTATCCTGTCGCGCCACACAACGATAACACTTTTTCTAACCATGAATCTAAATCTGCAGACTAGTTGATTTCACACAGTGATCATCATGCTATTTCCATCCATCCTATTGCATTTACTAGTTACTCTTCGAACCTGAGATATTCAACTACGAGCGTGCATGTCGGATGAGCTTAGCACTGTAGAGAAAATTGTTGAAGAAGTTCTCATTGAACTAATGAATGAAAGAGTAATGTCTGAAAGAGCAATGTTTGCAATTATTCAAGTGTCATCGACGAGAGGAGTGCAAGCTTCTCCGTCGACTGCTCACGGAGCTGGATCATCCTGACCATCAGCGGAAAAGAGAACCAAACACAGAGATGACCTAGCAAATGTGAAGATGATCCTGACCATATTTCCTGATTACATCCCGCCTCTGGCGAAAGAGGTGAGTCTAGATAGCGTGCCAGGGGATTTCGAGTACTCCATGGTTACTGCATACCTCCCGAAAGGGATACGCGCAGTTTGCGTGCAATAGGACAAGATAGAAGCGTTGAAGTTCAATGAATTCAACCTCAAAAATCGCAAGAACTATAAAATGCTCACCTTGTACAAATACTTGACCAAGAAAAAGGGGAAGAAATCAAAGATAATCCCCCAATCGTGGACGATGAACCTCACGCAGTCCACCCTGTTAAATGTAATGAAAATCCCACACTTCTGAAGGCACYAGGAAGTGAACACTTGTGTCAAGCTATTACTTTCATGTTACCATGGTGGTTACTTATGGCTATATCGTCGTATTATAGTCGATCCAATGTTGATCCATAGGATCATCGGATTAAGTATGCAAGGACCTGACCCACAAGAGTTCTATCTAGGAAAATCCATAGATCGTGCACTAGCACAAAAGATCAAGGATACATACGACGATGTTGAAAAGGGGATGTGAGGCTACAAGGTAGCCTCCATCTTGAATGGCACAGTGCATCTAGCCTGCCAGCTAATAGTCGAAAAGTTAGTAAGGAAGAATAAACCTACGTATGTCACAGGCTTTGTCATTGACCTCACAGGGAAGTGCATGGAAGGTCTGCAAATGAACTGGGTGAAGTACCTAGTTAATCAGCTGGAATTAGACTTCCATGAAGCACAGGATCAGGGCTATGAGTTTCACTTTAGCTGGATCCTGATACTCATAGCCTTTGTTTCTTGGGAGATGCTGGAAGGTGCGACCTTTCCAGATATTGAACCATTCGAGCCGCTTGCTGCGAAGTTCACCATTCTTTGGTACTCGAGTGATATGAACAAACAGTGGCATTCGAACGCTGTTTTTCATACATATTACCTTCAGCTGAAGAGAACCATCGAAGCTGAACCTCGCATGACTCCGAACACCCTACAGAGGTTCTGACCCTCGATGAAGTTCTGCGTCGATTGACACTTCATATACATAACAACACGAGTCGATGAACATAAGGAGAAACTTTAGTCATTATACAATCTCACGGAAGAGGACCTGAAGGAGATCACTAAGGACTGGTCCGCAGACCTCCTTATTCCTGCAGACCCTGTAGATATATCTGATCCTGACAGCCTAGAGACCACGCATAAAGAACATGATACACCTGGGCCCAACAGAACGAAGAAGACCGAAGAGGTCCAAGATTTAAGTAGCACCTCAAGAAAGACTACTTCAGTATCACTTGACCGAGGGGGTGATGATGAAGTAGAAGAGATAAACGACAAGGGAGATGAACAAAAGAAATGCGAAGTAACATCGCCCAGAGCTGAGGTTGATCCCCTGAATAAGAGGAAGGTTTCTCCCCTGAAACCTTCTTCCCAGAAGAAATCGAAAGCCACCGTGACCAAGATGAATACTGTGCTTACTGCCGATGATTTTGACTTCATCATTGCAGCTCTAAACGACGCTTCACTAGAAATCGCGGAGAAACAAAAATCCAAGCAGGAGGAAATGTATGATATAATTAAGGTCGAACTCCGAGGGGTACAGAAGGCCCTTCAATCTAGTCGTGTAGTCTCCACTGCGCCCCTGCCATAAGGCTAACCAGAGTTGGGAGATGAGCCAGCCCAACTCCACCAACTAGTTGATGCGGTCGAAGCTCTCCTTCGCCATGCACAAGAAGAAATAGAACAAGCCACCTAGGCCTTGAAAAAAGTGCAAGGCACAATCGTAGACCAACGCAGAGTTGTAGAACAGGAGAAGGTTACATTTCAGGAAAAGTTTGAAGAAGATAAAGTACAGATGAAAAAAGAAAAAGAACAGTTTCTCATAGAGCAACTCGTAGTGAAGGAAGAAATCAACAGAGCACTCCACTCTGTGATAGGATTAGAGCCACAAGCAGAAGACTGAGTCACGCATCAAGTAGAGCAGCTTTCAGAAGCTATCCAACAGATACATCAACGAATAATAGACTTAGAGCTTCGCACAGTGCCCAACACCCCGCAAGATGTGAGGGATCAAAGAGAAGCAACTGATTGAATCACAATTGAGAGAATCAAATCCCTCACCATGGAATGTAAGAAACTCACTGATTGCAGTGCCCAGACCAATGAGCAACTCACTGAGAATCCATAACTGAAGGCACTGGAGTCGCAACTCCAAGAGGAGAAGTATCGAGCAGAGACAATACAGACACAGTTGAAGCCCCTGCCATTTGTGGAAAGAATGAAGTGATCCCAGGAGTAGCACATTTCCCAGCAGCAGGTCCACACTATCCATAGAAAAGTCATGAAAGTGACTCAGAGGATCCAACCTATATAGGATAAGGCTTACCAACTGTTAACAGAGATCGAAGGCCGAGGAGTGTTATTGGAGCAAGTCGTCACTGCAGTTGAACAACGCCTAGAGGGACCTGTCAACTAAGCAGTCATACAAGAGTTTGTTGAATAGGAGGCTATGGCACAACAACAAGTCGAAGAAGCTTGAGCCAAGCTCGAGTATTTTGAAGTAGAACTAGTCAGATCAGAGTGACTCAGGATGAGTCACAGGTGAGTGTTGGGGGCATGTTGTCCCTTGACCAAGTTTCGAGGATCCTTGGTCATGTTTGAACTAATTTTTGGACTTTGATAGGATATCTAAGGAGGAGCGCAAGACGAAGAAAATATCGTGGGATCTCGACCCCTTTTAGGGTCCTTTTTGGGATTCAGAATTATGTAATGGGTATGGGATGTCAGCCCATGGGTTTACCCATGCTTAGGCCTATTTTGTATGTATAAATAGATGCTAAGGAGATGTAGTGAGTAGGAATGGATAAGTCCTAGAGTTGGATCTGTGTGATCAAGAGTTGTAAGTGCTTTGTGCATACTGTGTGAGGCTTGTAAGGATAGTGCAAGTAACTGTAAGAGACTGTGTGAAGGATTGGTGCTATAACCTAGCAAGGAGAAGGAGGATCTGGTAGAGTGTGCACATATATTTTATCTTCTGCGGAGTTGAACTTGGATGCTATGTGGATGTAATAATCTTGACCAAAGATAATAAAGAAGACAAAGAGTTGGTGGACAGAGCCCCAGGGTGGAGGTGAACCACGTACATGTTGTGTTTCTCTTCTTTGTGTGATGTGTTGATGTGTTTACATGTTAATGTGCTTAGTATAGATGAATGGTAGATAGATATGTTAATATTATGTGCTTAATAGTATGGATCTGACCTATGTGGATATGCTTAGTGCTTAAATACCTTAGATCTGAATGAATACTATGATACTCTGTAACTAGGGTTTAACCACGCCGTAACTAAGACTAGATATAGATGAATGTTAACCAATGAGTGCTCTGTCAAGTGTTAGAATCACAGATCTGTGTTCCAGCTAAGGTTGCAGACATATGAGTCCTGCAACCACCCCTGCCTCTACCTTAGGTGAGACTTCATCTGCTTCGCAAGTGTTTCCGAAAGGGCCGGTAGTTAGGGTTTTGTTGGTGTGTTGTTGTAGCATTGAACCCTGGTTCTGACCTTGTGCCAACAGGACTTGATTTTTTTATTGGGATGTAGACACCTCCTTGTTCCTCAAAACAGTCGCCAAACCTGAGACCTTAAATGGTCAAAATCAATTGGATCCTGGGCTTGAGCATTGCTTATGTGTCCTAGAGGTCCTAACCTTGTAGGGTAGGTTGGGCAGGTAGTATCTTTACGTCATTATTATGTTATCTTTTTGATCCTTATGTTATCGTTATGTTATCTTATGTCATTCTTGTGTTATCTGATGATTATATTTATGTGATGAGTTGAGCGATTAAAAGTATTAATGATTCTTGTTGATCGTGATGAGTTGATCTTGCATCACCATTCATGATTCTTTCGATTTTGTGTTGTTATTCAATTATGATGATGTGTTAATTATATGTCATTGCTAAATATGTTGATGCGTCGGTTGTGACGCTATTTGATTATGAAGATGAGATGCTTTTAATTCCTTTAATTATAATTTCGTTGATTATGCAATGTTTAATTTTGTGTTGACGCAAATTCCTAATGCTTTAAAAAAATTTACCTTTTGTGCTTCTCTTTTTCTTAGGTGTAACAGAGGGGCATTACAGTGTTGCATAGGATTTCCCTTGTCATCTCTTTATTTAGATTGCAAATGGATTTCCCTACTAATTTTGTTAAATATATTTAAACACTACTACATATGGTATTGAAGTTTGATGGGGAGTTTTGACAGTATGAATAAAATCAAATACATACCTTCATAATGCACTCTCACTACCCTCACAAGATATGAAGGTGTGAATTTTATTTGTATACTTGTACTCATGAAACAAACCCTTTACAACCATGGTTATATTTTGTGTTCACCCCATGGTTGGGTAGTCAAACTAATTTTTTCCCTCCAACTCTAGAGGCAATGCTTTTTATTATTATTTTAGAGAGTGAACAATGTGTTGTAAGGGGGTGAACATGGACATAAATTAGTCTCAGTAGTGAGGTGTTTCATGAGAATCACAACATAAACAACCTACACTCAATAGTAGTTATCTTCTCTATAGAAAAATCCTCTAATCCCTACCCCTTAGTAGTCAATAAAGAGAAAATTATATCTAAAAGGGGACTGCCTACATGGAACGATGAAATTAACATAGGGTTGTTTGAAACATTGATTGTTAGTGATGGGTTTTGGTTTATGGATAAAGTGAGGTATTTTTATGATGTTGTGATGGTTTGGTTTTAATTTGCATTTGGAATCACTACCAAAGTTCTCAATTTGGATAAGAATTTCTAGTCTCCTTATTGAACACTAGGGTTATAAGTCTCTTTCTATTGTGGGTAACACCTTAAGTAAATTTATTATCATAGCTCTAGAGTCCATGGAGATGGTTTTCAATAACTTTGTGTAACATCCCACTCTTGCACACACAGAGTGAACTTATTCTTGAGGACACTTTCTTGCAAGTGATCCAGATTATTATACTATCGGTCGTTCGATTATGATTATGAGACAATATGGATTGACTATATGTTATTTTGTTGTATTCACATAGACAGGTGATATTGACTGGGTTCTCCTAAGTGTGTAGGAATTTGGACATTAAGGATGCAGAGGCATCAATGAAACCCCTTGGACTCTGGATCGAGTTAGGGAGAGGACTGTTGGGTTTGAATGTTATTGATGTGACACCTATACATATGATTAGATGTTATGATGATTTCTTATTGTTTCTGACATGATTTGTTGATGGATGCAGGCTAACGATAGCTTGCGGACCAGACTCACATGTGGAGTAGAGGAGTCACGTAAGACAACCAGAGACTTGAGGGAGAGGTGTGGACAACAACCCTGCCACAACCTACTGGCACTCTCGCCGTGGCTTGAAATGTAGGTTAAGTATTACCTAGTTTGAGAAGACCCACGATGCCGTGAGGGAAGACTGTGATAGTCGCTCATGATGATTCTAAGGGGTGCGCAATAAGGAAGGGGAATTATTCATTGGAGGCCCTTAGTCTCCTACAAGATCACCTGGAGGAGTATTGACTGCAGGGGTTTTTGATGTCTACCAAGTCAGTCAAGAGGTGAGTGGCACCCTTGGAGCACGTAGTGCGTTATGAAGGGAACGTCACACAAGGAAAACATAAAGAGGCGAGTGACACCCTTGGAGCACGTAGTGCATCTTGAAGGGCACGTCACACAAGGAAAAAAAAAGATAAGAGTGACACACTTGGAGCACCTAGTGCGTCCTGAAGGACATGTCACGCAAGGAAAACAGAAAGAGGTGAGTGGCACCCTTTGAGCACCTAGTGCGTCCTAAAGGGCATGTCGTGATTTTAACTGGTAAGTGCATAAACCTAGTCGACCCTAAAATGAATGAGGTGATAAGTAAGATTTAAAAACAATTTTTCCCTAATGAAAATGTCTCCCAGCCTAGAGAATTAAAACCTAGGTCTAAGTAGAACATGTGGTCAAAAAATTAATAATAATTAAACATGTAACAAGAAAGGGGTAAGAAATTCAAATTAATTTATTTAAGTCAAATTATCATGAAGAATTAAAATTAAAAAAAAGGGAAATGGTTGTTTTTATCTATTTTTGCTAATTTACTTTTAGTTAAAAAGAAAAGAGGGTAAATGGTTGTTCCATCTACACTTGCTAAATTAATTTTTAATGAAAGAAGAAAATGGGTAATTGGTTTTTTTATATACACTTGCTAAATTTGATTTTTAGTTAAAAAGGAAAAAGAGGGAAACTTAAAAGAAATAGGAAAGTTAAGGAAGAAGGGGGAAACCTAAAAAGGGGGGGGGTAAGGTAAAAAAAAGTTGAATGTCTAACTTAGTAAGGAATCTTTCCTTTGGAACTTTCTAATTATGAACTCAACAATGAATTAAGTAAGGCATAAGTCATTTAAGAAGTGTAAGGGAATTTTGGGACACCTAGGAGCGTTTTTAGGAATGCTTTTAGGTGGGTGAGGGAAATAGGATTAATTAATTAAATTATTTTTCTAGTGCAACTAGGGGATCAGGCGACATGTGTACGGGGGAGGTTTTTCCAAATTAAAATTTATGAAAAAGGAATTTAATGAGAATTTGGGAAACTAATTACTTAAAAACTCTATAAAAATGATGGAGGAGGAGGAGTATGGATGTGATCTTTATGCGTAACATTACACTGTTGAAGTTTTGGCCTTGACTGAGCTTATCTTGTGGGAGTTGGGATACCCATCTCGGGTAAGGAGTGGTAGCTCGATCTTGCGAGGCGAGATGGGTTCTAGCTGATCTCTGGTATGGTGTGCGTGGCCCCTTTGTGGCTCGGGGGGCTCAGGGGGAAGAAGAGTACCCCTAGCGTTGGCTGGGAGGTACCGGTGAGGTCACATTGGTTGAAAAGCGGGAGATGGATGGAGCGCGCGCAGGAAAAAAACTACGAAGCATTCAAGTTTGGCTAAGGTACGCCAGTTTAAGTTGTTGCTTGCAATAAAATTTAATTTAGACATGTTATTTCTCTATGCTCGGTTGAAGATTTCATTTCCATGAGCTGTCTTGCACCTACTTTCCTATGGTATTGTAATCCCCTTGTTTGTTGTATTTTGAATTGATTTCCCTTAGCAAACCCAACTTCTGATTGCAATGACTTCTCTGTGTGGGTTTTATTGATTATTATGAAGAGATTGTGTTTTATCTTCCGTCCCTTATCCCTTTAGTCATCAGTCCGTGCCTGAGCAGTTGGCCAAGAGCCGAATCGACGGTCGCCACTTCGGTGTTTAAATATCTATAGATTCAAATGCCTTGATTTTATGTGCATGGATGATGAATGAAGAATAAATTTTGCCTAGTTGTCTATCCCTTACTTATCTCTGCGTTTAATTGATTCATGGTTGAATTTTTAGTCTTGTGCCTTCTTGTGAACGAGTACCTCCATGTTTTGATTTATTAAACTTTGAAAACCTTTGCGTTTCCTTGAAAGATTATCCCTGCATTTCTTTGATTGATTACCTCTGTATTTCCTTGAAGGTTCAACTCTGCATTTTATTTTTGGGTAAAATATCAACATTGAATGATAAACCCTCTGCGTTTCGTTTACCGATGATATCCTGTGTTTTGGAAGGGGTAAATCTTTGTGTATTATTTATTTATTTCTCTCTGTGAACAACTTAATGCCCTCTACGTTTTTAATATCACTCCGCGTTTTGGTTATCTATTTCTCCCAGCGAATTTCCTTAATAATCTCAACATTTTTTATGATCACCTCTGCGTTTTTACTGTGTAAATGGTGGCATTTTTACTGTGTACATGGTGGCGTTTTTACTGTGTAATGGTAGCGTTTTTTTCACTTGTGTATTGGTTTCATTTTTAATGTGCAGTGATTGCATTTTTGGTGGTTGTGTAATTATTGGGGTGGTAATGGTGGCGTGGTATGCTGTGTATGACAACGTTTCCTTTTTATTAGACAATAAATCCCTTGCATTGTTAGATAGTAAAGACAATAATTTATGTTTAAAAGACAATGATTTCATATAAGATAGTGAACCAGTTCCATTTTTATATAGAGAATTCTTAACATAGAAAATTCATAAATGGTTTCAGTTTTAAACAACGAATTTATACTTGATTTACTGTTGAGAGAGAAATTCAGATTTTGACTGTGAAATTAATAATCCTTGGGTATATAATTGCTGCGCTTAGTTGGTTGAGTGTGGTTGTGTTTTATGACAGTAGCCTTAATTAATTGTAAGACTGTGTTGAATTTGCTGCTATGTAGAAAACGATTATTTATATCTGCATACAGACATCGTTTTCTTTTCAGACAACACTTTGATATATTTGATTGTGAAATCACACATATTGACTGCGATTTTCATATAGCGTATGACTACGAATTTGCATACTGTGCGGCTGCGATTTCACTTATATTGTGTGATTGATAGTGTTATTGTTATTTCTTGTTAAAATAGTGTTATTGTGATTTCATTAATATTGCGATTTCATTAATATAGTGTTATTTCAATTTCAATGCAATAGTGTTATTGCGATTTCGCTTATATCGCAATTTCATTAATATAGTGTTATTGTTATTCTTGTTAAAAGACAACATATCTATATATGTGAATGATAGACATAGTTTTTATGCACAACGATATATATTGGCAATGATATAATAATGCACAACGATTATTATACTTTGAGTTTGGATAGCGAATTACACTCTATTGACAGTTGGGATAGATATTTATACTCTATTGACAACGATATATATTGCACAACATTATCATCACACACAAGGATATCACATTTCACTTAGCCATATCATGTTTCGCTCAACAATATCATTATCAACCTTCATTAGTATTAGTGACAATGATTGCATATATAATGTGTGCCATATATTTATTATTATTATAGGACATCATTTCTATTTGTGCATTAAATAGCATTATGTTGTGTAATAAATAGCCTTATGTTTTATGACAACAAATACACAGTTAGCTGACGTTTAATTATGGTTGACAACTATTTGTAATAGATGCAGTCACCTATAGTATTGGATAATGATTTTCTAAAATATATGGTTAACTCCATGGTATTCCTTAAATATGATCAATTCCTTTTTAGGGGACAGTGACAACATAGGCTGCGATTTCTTTTAAAATACAATGAACTATTGTGTAAAGGACAACGAATTTTTGATAATCGATATTGTTTAAGGACAACGATATAATTGATAGCTAAATAACAACATTCACATTTTATTCACAACATTTACCCCAATCACAATGATTTATTTGATTGATAAATCATAGCAATTACAAATGTATTCGATATATTTGTTATGCGAATAATCTGTTTGTTTCAGTTGCACTAAAAAATTTATATTCGATTTATAGTTTCAGTTTCTTTGGTGTTATAACTGGCTATTGATGATTTAATTGAGTAAGGCATTTACCCCTTCGATTGGATTAACAACCGCCTTTGCATGTAGATCAATGGGTTAAAGATGTTTAATGCGTTGATCGCCTATAATGGTTTTGCCTTACGTTAATCTTAATTGTTGATTAAGTACTAGGATTATTGCCTTAGAGCAGCCTTAAATGTTCTCCCAACAAGGAGCTAGATGAGGACCTATTGATTTATTGAATGTATTTTTGCAAGGTTGTTGCATTGTTGGATTTTATGTTGGAACGAAGGGTTGGAATTAGTCTGGTTGCGCATGGGTCCATAGTGTGCCCATCGGACTGTGGAAACATGATTTCTTGAGATTGGATCACTGCGCGCTTGGATCAAGAAGCACACATGATAACCTGACTTAGGATCGTGCACCACCCGAGGTGGTTGAGACTGTGGTTTTTATGGTGGTAATTGTTTTGTAACTCTCGTGTTGTCTCTCGCTCATTGGGAAGGTTCTAGTTACTGGTCGTCGAAGATGATGTGTAGGGTTGTTGATGTTATCCTTTAGCTTGTAGGAGTTGTCTTGCTTGTGTCGGGCGAGTAGTTTTTTTTATCAGTCTATTGATTATCGCATGTTTCGTCTAGTTGCCTGATGTGCTAGTATATTGAGTTGTCATTTCCTATTGCCTGATCTTCATGCATTGTGTTCATCGTTCAGTTGTGTTGTTGGACTGTTGTCATTGTTGCCTTCCTGCAAAAAAGAAAAAATTGCTTTGTGTTGTGTCTCATGTTTTCATAATGAAAGGGGTCGTCACATATGGTATCAGAGAAGGTTCAACCCTGCGACTATGGATCGCCATGATTTCCACTGCATTAAATTCTTGAGTATCAACCTAGCGCTACTTAAAAATTTAACGTGTTCATCTGGTGATCTCGATTAGAGGATGCCTCAGAGGTTCTCAACGTGGTGTCATGGAAGGAGGTGCGATGCCTCCAGAGGTTCCTGCACCCTCAGAGTCTAACCCCCAAGGGGAAGAACAATTCCTTGGGTTGGATTCGATTGTTGTAAGGGATGATGATTCTCTGACAAGGTCCTTCCAGAGATTGTCAGAGGCCTTGATTCACGATCTATACTGAGATGAGGCCAGGGTGCTTGTACCCTTGAGGGTCCACAACGTGCCCAACCAATACTGTTAGCATTCACTAAGAACTCGAGAGGGTTAAGTTTCAGGGTCCATGAGTGCCATAGATGACTCATTTTCTGAGGCATGACTGGAGAGTTAGGTGATGTGCCTCACACTTTGTAGTTATGACCTCCAACATGAAGGTCCACACAGTGGCCTCCAGCTAAAGGGGAGTGCTCTTCTAAGGTGTAAGATGCTCCTACCTCGTCTAAGCGTGGTCGTACGGTGTCATATTTAGGACCGAATTTGGAGCTACTTTGGTACACCCCGCTTTGGAACCCGGAAGGGCTGGAGATCATTAGGTTCATGATTACATTATCTCTAGTTTTCGTGCAATGCTGAGGATCTACATGCCTCGAGCGTGCACAATGCGATCCAGTAGGCCTCATAGCTGAGGAAGAATTGAATATGGTAAATAACTGTCAAGCCGAGCACAAGTCCATTGTGCTCAAGATGTCAGGTACTGTCACTGACCATACCCTTAGTATTTTGATAGATCCAAGTGCTACAGAGAGTTTCATTTCTAGTAGAACGCTAAAAATAATTAAGGTAAAGGTAGTCAAACATGATGAGTTTAGCTTTGTAGAAATGGATTCTAGAGCCAAACAAAAGTTTGGAGGGAAGGTTACGGGCTGTAGCCTTAACCTGGGAGAGTTTGTGACTAGGACCAACCTGTATGTCACAATATTAGGATCTTATGACATTGTGATCAGTATGGACTGGTTGGAATCGCATGAGAYGATACTCAACTGTAAGACAAAATAGTTGAGCTTGGTCGATGATGAGGGATAAAGATGTGTGATTGTAGGTCAGAACTAGGGATTTTCCCTGAGGTTCATCTCTTCCTTACAACTACGGAAGAGACTATTCCAGGGATGTAATATTTATTTGATACTTTCATTAAATGAGAAGGGAGTAGCAGAAGGTATAGAACACCTTCCAGTGGTAAGAGAGTTTGTGGACATCTTCCCCGAGGAGTTAACTGGGATGCCTCCAAAGAGGGAATTGGAATTTACCATAGTCCTAAAACCGAGGACTGAACCGATAGCAAGAACGCCTTATCGGATGTTGACCCTGGAGTTACAGGAGTTGAGAATGCGACTAAAGGAGTTGTTGGACCTGAGACTTATATGTCCAAGTGTGTCACCGTGGGGTGCGTCAGTTATCTTCATACGAAAGAAGGATGGGTCATGGAGACTCTGCATTGACTACCGCAAATTGAACAAGGAAACGATCAAGAATCAATATTCGTTGCCAAGGATTGATGATCTGTTTGATTAGATGAAGGGTGCGACGGTGTTTTCAAAGATAGACTTGAGATTAGGGTATCACCAGTTACATATCAAGGAGGATGACGTCCCTAAGACCACCTTTAAGATGAGGTTTGGACATTATGAGTTTACTATTTTACCTTTTGGACTGGTAAACTCCCCTGGGGTATTTATGACTTTAATGAACAGGGTGTTCCGCGCGAATACTTGGACAAGTTCGTCCAAGTATTCATTGACGATATTTTGAATTACTCTTAGATGATGGAGGATCATGACGAAAACTTGCGCTTGATACTATAGTGTCTGCGAGAGAAAAAATTGTATGGGAAATTGTCTAAATGCTCGTTTTATCAATCGAAGATTCACTACTTAGGGCATGTCAGCTCCGACAAAGGTATTGTCGTGGATCTAGCAAGGGTTGAGAATATTTTGGAATGGCCTGTGCTGAAAAATGTCGCCTAAGTGCATAGCTTCATGGGTTTAGCGGGATATTATCGATGGTTCATCGACGGTTTTTTGAAGATAGCAAATCCGATTACGGAATTGCAGAAGAAGAACAAGAAGTTTGTCGAATCGAGAAATGTGCAGAATCATTTCATAGGCTCAAGGAGTTGTTGACAACAACACCGATTCTAAAGGTCCCTAAAATGGATGTGGATTTCTTGGTATGCACTAACGCATCCAAGGAAGGCTTAGGTGGAGTCTTGATGCAAGACAAACAAGTGATCGCTTACATCACGAGAAAGTTGAGAAGGCATGAGGAGAACTATGAAATGCATGAATTGGATTTGTTAGCCATTATTTATGCCTTGAGAGTTTGGAGACACTACCTTATTGGATGGAAATTGAACTAAAAATGAACCACTATGGAATACAACACATCTTTACACAAATCGACTTGAACGCGTGACAACGACGTTGGTTGGAATTGCTTAGTGAGTATGATTTTGAGATTTCTTGCATAAAAGGGACAGTGAACATAGTGGCAAATGTGTTGAGTCAGACACCACACATATTTTCGGTGATTTCCTCTTGAGACAAATCTACATGAAAAGATGTTAACTTTACAACGCGACGATTACTGGTACAAGGAGGTCAAGGATTTTATCAGACAAAAAAAAATGATGGTACCAAAATTTGAAGGATTTACTATGGAAAATGATGGATCATTGATATTTAAAGGTTGAATTTACATACCACCCAACGACAGGTTGAGAAGTTTGATCCTAAACAAGGCTCACAGAGCAGTGTGCATGGCTCACCCATGAGTCATGAAGATGAGGGCAAACCTTAAACCCTTATTCTTCTGGAAAGGAATGAAGGCAGACATAGTCAACTACGTGGAAACATGTCTAGAATGTTAGCGGGTGAAGGATGAACATAGACATATAGCAGGATTACTACAGCCACACGCTATTCTAGAATCTAAATGGGAGGTCATTTCGATGAATTTCATTGTTGGATTTCCATTGACGGCAAGGAGACACGACTTGATTTTTGTGGTAGTCGACACTCTGATGAAGAGTGCTCATTTTATTCTTGTGCGTACGACATATCAGGAACCTGATATAGCTAGAGTTTTCATCAGCGATATTGTGAGGCTGCATGGCATGCCTAAGAGGATTATATCCGATCGAGGATCGATGTTTACTGGACAATTTTGNAAGTTTGATCCTAAACAAGGCTCACAGAGCAGTGTGCATGGCTCACCCATGAGTCATGAAGATGAGGGCAAACCTTAAACCCTTATTCTTCTGGAAAGGAATGAAGGCAGACATAGTCAACTACGTGGCAACATGTCTAGAATTTTAGCGGGTGAAGGATGAACATAGACATATAGCAGGATTACTACAGCCACACACTATTCTAGAATCTAAATGGGAGGTCATTTCGATGAATTTCATTGTTGGATTTCCATTGACGGCAAGGAGACACGACTTGATTTTTGTGGTAGTCGACACTCTAATGAAGAGTGCTCATTTTATTCTTGTGCGTACGACATATCAGGAACCTGATATAGCTAGAGTTTTCATCAGCGATATTGTGAGGCTGCATGGCATGCCTAAGAGGATTATATCTGATCGAGGATCGATGTTTACTGGACAATTTTGGACTAGTTTCCAAGAGGCCTTGGGAACCCAACATAACTAAGTACCATGTATCACCCAGAGACAGATGGGTAGACCAAATGAACAAACCAAATATTGGAAGACATGTTGTGTATGTACATGATGGACCAACATAAGTGTTGGAAAGAATTCTTGCCATTGGCAGAATTTGCATATAACCATAGTTTTCAAAGCACCATTAAGATGGCACCTTTCGAGTTTCTTTACGGGCGACCGTGTCACATGTCTTTGAGTTGGGATTGGATTAAGGATAGGGTCCTGGTGGGATCAGAAGTGATCCAATAAATGGAAGATCAATGCAAACAAAAAGACAAAGGATCAAGGAAGCACAGGATCAGTAGAAGAGTTATGTCAATGTGCATCGTGTCAACCATAGTTATGATG
>JASDQU010243043.1:209602-221380 GCA_032191745.1 Picea mariana
ATCCATGGGGATGTTTGCAATGTTTATTAATGGATTGTGCTATCTAATGTGCTAACTCATTTTATATATTGTCACTATATACTTGCATCGCTTGTTTGTTGAGAACTTCTTGCAGGTGTAAAGCTTTGGGTCAAAGTGCTCAACGATGGAACGGTATCAAACGATTGGATCGAGGTAGGATTCTTCCTCATATTGCACATTAGTTTATATAGAACATGTTCGAATTGAGTTGATTTCTATAGTCATACCCGTATATTGTGGTTTACCATTGGCCATAGAGAGATTTTCCCTTGTAACAAAATTGGCGACTCCATTGGGGAGAGATCTTCCTTCTAAGGGTTGAAGTATGTTTTCTTCTTACATTGCTCTTTTACCTTTGTGTTTCTTGTCGTATCACACTTGGATAGAGTCTGTTCACTCTGAGTCTGAGTTTTTCAGCCTTTTACCCTTGCCTAGCCTTGTTTTAAAAGATATACGCCCTTTTTCCCCTGATAGCCGCGTATACAGTTGTCCCACTGCAAGAGGCGTATATACGCCCTTTTCTCCTGAACAGTCGCATATACCACTTCCCCTTGCTTGCTTGCTTGGTTTAGTGACTGCTGGGTAGTTTTTGAGGATCATTAAGCCTTCTTAGGTCTCTGTGGTGCCTCTTGAGATTATCTGGGATGACAGGAAACCTGTTTGGAGTTGAATTTTTGGGCGGCATCTTTCTCTTTGTTTTCTGTTTTTTATTTGTCCTTGGTAGTTGGGTTGTTGACTTAACTGCTTGGTATTCTGTTCGAGTGATTKCTTTTATACACAGTAGAAGTTATATATCAATTTTCTTATCAGTCCATGCATTTTCTTTTTAATACATTGAAAATACAAAAAAAAATAGGTATTTTGCATTGGTTGGTATTTTTGTCTTGTAACCTTTATCATTAGCTTAGCACATTTAGCGAAAGATTGCATTTTACTTCTGAGTTGCAGAGTTAAAATTGAAGATTGCACTGTTGTTATTTATCATATCATTCACTAAAAAGTTAAAGTTAGGCTTTGCATTATATCTATTTTTATTTTCTTGTAGAGTCATAACACCATGAGTTTCATTTCCATACCTTTTTGAGTAATCATGATCAATAAAATTTATGCTTTAAACTAAAATTGATTAGTAACAATTTTATTGTTTAGGGTGCACAAACTAGCCTAGGATTTAGTGCCTTGGAATAGGATTTTGTGAGTAAAATTCTCCAAGGCAATTAAATCAAAATATGTGTCTGAGACAGGGAGTTGAGAAATCCATTGTATAATTGGTAATATTCAGGAGGTTATGCTCACACCGGAGTTAAGCATGAGGTCGCGTGAAGTTTGTTGAAGGGATAACCCCTGGATACTCACCTAGTGTCAGAGATATTTCTGTGGATTTATTTGTATTTGGGGATCTTGCCAGTGCCCATACCTCTATGAGAGGTGGTGCTTCCAAGGTTTTGAGCTTTGCTACCCTACCCATACAGTGATCTGGACTTACGACTTCTTGCCTGTGCATCGGTTATACAGTGGTTTATTAGTTTCTTGACTTAGGTATCTCATAGGTTACTTGCAAGGGTTATTCTTCTTGTACCCTGAGTTAGATAGGGGTCGGACAACACACAACATTTATGGAGGATTACCTCTTCGGGGGGATCTGACCGACTGGTTGTTAAGGATACGWGGGCCCTTATAAATGATTCTGTTACCTCCAAACTTTAGAAGGGAGTCTCAGGTCCCTCTTGGATGGGACATACCTTGTTTAGCGAGGAAGGCCACTCAACCACTTTAGCCCGTTTGCATGCATATTGGCCGTTTGACTTTTTGGTATGATCTTTGATTACTAGTTGGCCTTAAGAKTCTATACCGAGTCTTCATTATCATGGACAGTGGAGTTCCTTTTGCTCCCTCATTTACTGCTACCCCCCCATGACGTCCACTCATTTCATGTGGATGGATCCTTCCACTTTGCATTATGGTATGCAGAATTATGGTACTCAATCTACGCCTTGGGTCCCTAATCATTTTTCTCATGGTATGTCTAATATGTCTTTGCACTTGTCATCCTCTGTCTCGCCTCCTTATGTGAATACAAGTTTTGGGTCTGGGGGCATGATGCCTCCTTCTTATCCCTCTYCATTTGGTGGTAGTCATATCCTTCAAACACCTYTTATGGTAGGAGGTTGGAATCTTCCTTCTTACGAATCCACTATGCGAGAAGTAAGTGCCCAACTATGCAACTTTCTACTTATTACACTCTGTCCACCTATCCTTCTTTTTCCATGTCAGTTCCTACAAACACTTTTCCCATGGCTGACCTCCATCTGTCCTCTGGTGTTTCATCCCGGGGAAGTTATTCTTGTAGTATGGGCAACCCCCTTCACAAAATTCCTTAATCTAGGGGCAACATATATCCTCACGTGAGTGACCCTTATCATGTTGTTTTATATTTGCAAGAGGCTTCCTCAGTGTCAATGCCCTTACAACCCTTTATGAATCAGTATGGAGGAGGATACTATTCTGTTGGACAGGGACAGGGTTTAAACCAGGATCCTTCCTGGCCTGCAATTTCTCAAAACCAATCTTTCCTTGGACCTTGGTCTCAAATGCCGCAATTCATCACCACCGCGAGTCTAGTCACTGCTAGTCATACTGGAGCTCCATCTCCTACCTCTACTAGTCATGTTGGAGATTGGTCGACAAACTCTGCGAGTCATGTTGAAGACCTGCAACTAGCTGCTGCAAGTCATGCTGGGGGTGTTAGGGACCTATAATTATAGGCGAGTCGATTCTTCGACTGTTGATTTGGCATCTCTCCCGGTGACGAAGCATGGCTCAGGTGATTCCGTTTCCTCCCTCTACTCTTGTTGCTCAATCCTCCATCACCCTGCTGCAATCCTTCATACACCTACGCCCTCTTCCCCCTTGTCCTTTTGCCCCATTGATTTTACCTTACCCGCCTTCCATCCCTGCAAAAATGGACTTAAGATAAAGCAATAAAGTTAGTCTAAGTTAAATGATTAATAAACAACTCCTTTAATAATTAATTAATCATTAATTTATTTTTAATTAATTAATTATTAATTAAGTTAGTAACCTAGATTAGCAACTAAGTTAGAAGTTAGGGTTAGTTTTAAATTAAAATAAAACAATTAAATAAATTAAAACTAACAAAAAAGAAATAAAACATATTAAAAACATTAAAAAATATTAAAAAAGTAAAAGGTAATAAACAAATTAAAAATTAAAAAATATATATAATAATTAAAACATAACCAAAAAAAATAAAATATTAAAATAAATATAAAACAAAATAATTAAAACATTAAATAAAATATTAAAAACATTTAAAAAAAAACATAATATAAAATATTAAAAATAAAAAATAAAAAAAACACAATGAAATGAATTAACCTAAGTCCTAACCTACGTACCCTCTACCCCATATACCCCACTCACCACCCACGTACACCTCCCTCACGTCATGCACACCTCACTTCCCACTCATGTCCCCCCCCCTCACGTCACTCCCCATCATCCCCACTTACACTCCCGCCTACCCATAACCCTAATTCATATTTTATGCAACGCGCCCCCCATCTACCTAACAAACAAAAATCAATGCGCCTTATTCCATTCCAGACCCCCTCGTGAGTTCGACAGTTAACGAGGGGGGGGGTCCGAAATTTAAATTAAACCCCATGCTAATCTAAACGGCCCGGATTTCATCCCCGAAATCAACCACCCAGGTTTAATTTCGGACCCCCCCGGGCGGTCTACGTTTAACAAGGGGGGGGGGTCCAAAATTTTTCCCGCCCAAAAACCATTTTCCCTCATTTTCACCATTTTTTCCTATGTTACCATGTCTTCTTCCGACGGAGATCCTGAGCAAACGGAGGCGAATTTTCAAAATCCGAGAGAGGTTTTTTCTTAGCACGGACTGAGGAACAAAACCTTGTTTCATTTTTTGCAACGGAGTTACGAGCAGAGAGAGTCGAAGACATCTTCGAGGCCTAGTTTTCCATATTTTGAATTTTCCGTTTCAGTCTCGATTTTGCAGGAGCTGTCACGGTTAGCTGGGGACGAATTTGGCGAAACCAAAGGAGGTTTTTGTCCAGAACATGCCCATATTCAATAACCTCTTTCAGTTTTCTCCCAGGTGTCATCATTTAAGAGAGAATCACGTCTGATCGGACCCCTGTTTCGCAGTAAAACGGTCCTTTCTTCATGGCAGAAAGCTCCGAATTTGATGGGAGTGGTGGCTATTTTCGGCCGAGACGGTTGAACCGACTCTCGGAACTTGAGGAGGAGAGCTATACTATTTATTGATATGATTTTGATGTAAAAGGGTTGGATCTTCACGCCCGGGGGCTATCAAGCTGTAACCTTTTTTTAATAGATCTGCCATTAATGAAAAGGGGGCTCTTTACAGGATTCTTGCGTATGTTTACTGGTGATGTGATATTCTCAGTTAAATGTTTCTTGCTCTGTAACCACTTTGTTATCTAAATCTAATCTTTATGAATAGCGTTATGTCTCAAGATTTATCTATGATACCCTGTTTCCGATTCTAAAGATTTGAATGTTTATCTTCTAAATGTCTTCAATTAAGAGATTCTTAAGTGCTTGTTAGTTGGAGTTGTTTTCCTTGCCTTTTCTTCTGTCCATCATTTAAGCTGCAAAGATCCAGTGAGTGTATTATCTCGCCTTGTGGAAGTCATCCTACCTTGTTTATGGCTGTATTTTATTCCTAATTAATTGCAGACCCCATAGCCCAATGGATGTGTAAGCTGCCTCAACCAATCTATAAACTCTTTCTACAACCAAACATACCTGTTCCTTTTACCTACCCTAAAATCTGAAGTCAAAACCAAGCTAAATCATATAGAGAGATCCCTCTCTGAGTCTTGGAGGGATAGATCCAAGACTCGAAGTGGTTCTGATGTTGCCTCTGCAATTTCCTTTCAGCCTTGGGCAAATTACAGAGTGCTAACAGGGGGCACAGGTCTGGTCACTGCTATTCACACTGCACATCCATCAACAACCTCTGCTATTCATGTTGGGGATCCATCACCAACCTCTGCTAGTCATGTTGGAGATTCGTTACTAGCCTCTGCAAGTCATGCTGGGAGCATGTCACTAGCCACTGCAAGTCATGCTAGGGGCATTCATATGATTAAGAAGCCTAGACGTCTCAGATGTAAGCCTAGATTCCTTTCCAGGACTTGTGAAGGAAGTCACCTTACTCATTTGTGTTCTGTTACTATTGGGATACTAAAAGTGTGGGGCTCACCTAAGGGCCCTTCGGGTTCTGAGGCATCTATGGTTTCACAACATTATGTTCCTTCTTTGGTTGATACAATAGTCATGCCGATGCAATATTTGGTTGACACCCCTTTTCCTGTAGGGGTTGATGCATCCTTTAACCTTTTTGTCTCACATCCCATTCAACCTATCGTCGTGTTGATTCAATATTCAACCAAAACCTCTCCTATGTTTGGGGGTGATGTGTCTCTTGACCTTTTTGTCTCACATCTTGTTCAACCAATGGTCATATTGATGCAATCTTTGACCGACAACACTCCAGTTTTTTGGGGTGATGCACATCTTGACCTTGTTGTCTCGCATCCTATTCAACCAATGGTTGAGTAAGTGGTCATGTCGATACAATTTTTGATCAATCCCACTCTTCTCTTGGAGAGTGACAAGTCTAAGGAAGTGGTTGTGCCGATGCAATTTCCAGTCGATCCCTCTTTTCTGGTTCTGGTTCTATACCTTCTATGCCACGTCCTTAACATTTCTAGTTTTTCACCTTCTAAATAAGAGAGAGTTTTTCTCTTCCCAAGTTCTCTCCCTCCAAGTCTTGACGAGGTTCCCTTTAATTGGGATGGTCTTGTGAGGTATCCAATGCCTCCACCTATGTCTTTTCCAGGAAGAGACATTATCCGATATACCACGAAGATGATACCCTCCATTAGCACTTTGTCCTCCTCGACTTGGAGAGCTTTGGGTCTTCCCAATCTTGAGTCGGTTTGTCGTAAGATATTGACATTCCACAGAAGGTCCACACGGGAGCCTTAGCCTCCCCCGTGGCTTGCCACCTAGAATCTCCCAAACGAGTCTCGGTTAAGCTCTTTTCCAACTCATCTAAAAACTGAAAAGATTGCCGATTGATTTGTCCCTTTCACACTCGTTAAAATTGGATTTGAAAGGTCCTGAGTCTTAGTTAAGATCTTTTCTGACTCGCTATCAAAAATTGAAAAGATTGTCGAGTGAACTTGTTTTTTTCACACTCGTAAATTGGATTTGAAAAGAGGTCTATTTGGCACAAGGTCACCCCTTTTTCATACCAAGTAGACTAAAATATATAAAAAAGGACATTTTTTGGAGTTAAGTTGTGATTGCATCTCATTCCCTCGCTTGCAGTATTGAGCCTTTAGTTGGTTCTCTCTTTGCGTTATAAACTGTTGCCTAAGCAGTTTTCATCCTCAACCAAGCAGAGCCTTGTTTTTATCCTTCGCAATTTGACACCCTATACCCTAGAGGGAACATCACCCCGAGTGTCCATCTCCCGCATGCATTTCCTTGAATTGAGCATAGGTACATTCCATTGATGGAACATTTTTGCTTACTTGCGACACTTGTTCCCTCCTTTGTATCATAGCATTCATTTGTTATGAAAAAACAAAAAAAGACGGGCAGGAAGGGAATACTATATTGTAACTGGCAGTAGTCGTGTCACCTTTGAATAGAGCATAAAGTTATTGAGTCCTTGTGTAATCATAATTTTGGGTTTAGCATAGCCTTAGGAAGCTGATCTCGTTACAGAATGTTCTCTACCGACTAGTTAATATTCTAGTCACTATAGAGAACATTATGGATGCCTCCTTCATCTAGTTGTCACATCATTAAGTCTATGCTGCTGGAGTCCACCGTATGTCTCATTCTCTTGTTCAAAGGAAGTCTAAAAACTTGTGCCAACCACTCCTCGAAAATCCTGACTTTGCATGTTGGCCATACCCTCAGTTTGTCTCAGAATCACATGATACTTTGGTCTTATGATGCACCCTCGCCCTACTTTCATCATTGGTAGGTCACCTTGAACCCATCAATTGACATTTCATCATGGGTCGTTGGATGGGTGGTTTCCCTTGTGTTCAACAACAAGACATCTATTCACACTTTGGGATTCGTGCAATGTCTTGCATGCCATTAGCCTTATTGGTGGTTTCCTCGCCTTTGTCAGCAGTTTTCATCATTGGCTGTTATTCAAAGGGTCTTTTTCGTGTACCGCTTGCATTTGGCACACACAAAAGATGCACAAGGTCATTGGTTCGTGAACATGTTCTTCATCTGATCTCAACCAAATCATGAAGCTCTTGCTTTGTTCCTCGTGCTGACTAATGAGATATGACTTAATGCTCTCCTTTCAGCAGGTCTCTTTCCATTGACTTCATCTCATGTATTCTGGATACGAGACCTAGAGTTTTATGAGTACCTTGAGGCCTGCAGTCATTAGTGGCAGGCTCTCTCGCCATTGATAGATGTGAATACATCAATGTCTCCTGATCAATGGATCTCTCAAGTGTTCGACACCAGCTCCTTTATTCACATTTGTAGAGATGTACTCGGTGCCTTGATACCTACTTTCATCATTGGTAGGCTGTCTCGCGTTTGTTAACAGTATACCTCAATGAACGGTAATCAAACGATGTCTCATCGTGTTCGACCTCAATGCATTTATTCACACGATGTAGACTTGCACCATTGGTGGATTGTATTGAAGACTTGAAGACATCACTTTGTGGACGCAGCTTTCCTGAGATGTTGCTTCCATTTCATTGGACCAGTACATATTTGACTTCAGTGATCATGGTAGATTAGATTGTACTCCATGGTATACATATATCTTCAGATTGATTTTGAGACTGGTTTCGCTGGGCCTTGTTTGTGACTATGACAACTATTGGCATGTAATTACATTTATACTTGCCCACTCATGGCCATAAACACTTGTTGGTATATTTTCCACATGGATCTGCATTGTATTCTTGGCAGCCATGTATGCAAAGTCAATACATAATGTAGTGAGCAATTGAGTTCGACCAGCTGGTTCTCTACCACTCCACTTCTGGGTTATTTATAATGTATTTCGGCCATCGCAGATACTCCTATGATCTCACACATTAGGGGGCATCTATTATAGCAAGATTTGCCTCACCATTGCTATCTCGCATAGAGGGCCTTTTTCCATTTCCCTCTACAAACTTATCAGCCCCTTTTTGATAAATCCAGAGCCAAAAATATATATATTTTCCACATATATGCTTCCTAACTGCTTTGCAATATGCGTATACGCTTGCTTCTCCACTACAACTCATGTATATCTGGATTTGTGCCAGAAAATACAAAATGAGGTCGGGTTTCTATGTCACAATAGAAGATCTCTAATCTTTGGCCTTCCATATACTGGAAACATTCTGACTCGRCYCTTCAGTTTCATTCTAGAGGCTATAAGAGCACAATTTCGAGCTATGGAAAAAATAGAGAAAGCATTCAACTTTGAGAGAAAAGTTACTATGGAGAAATTACTTCATATTGAGTCTGCATCCCTTTGTCCTTCAAGTCTAAACACAATGTTCATCCCCCAAGCTCTTTCCTTATTGTCGAGAGGAGCTCATTACCTCTTTTCTATGAGCTTGACTTTGATGGAGGATTGAAGTGGTGGAGACCCAGTTGGAAGGAACTTGGTTTCTTGGTTTTGAACCGTGCCTATGCGGAAGTCTCTAATGTTGATACTTCTATTGATCAATTATTAATAGAAATACTCCTTTCCCATCCTATCGATATCTTGCAAATATATGATTATTATCCATGGGCATGTTTGCAATGTTTATTAATGGATTGTGCTATCTGAGGTGCTAACTCATTTTATATATTGTCACTATATACTTTCATCACTTATTTGTTGAGAACTTCTTGCAAGTGTAAATCTTTGGGTCAAAGTGCTCAACGGTGGAACGATATCAAATGCTTGGATTGAGGTAGGCTTCTTTCTCGTATTGCACATTAGTTTATATAGAACATGTTGGAATTGAGTTGATTTCTACAGTCATACCTGTCTGTTGTGGTTTACCCTGAGACATAGAGAGTTTTTCCCTTGTAACAAATGGTGTGCATATTTTGCACTATGCATTTTGATATACTAAATGCACCGATGTGCTAAAATTCCATGCACATCGAAATGAACCTATCTTGAAACTTCTACAAAGAAAAACCTTTGGATGTTTGTATTTCTGTTTTTTCTTTATATTGTTATAATAGTTCAATATAGCACATCGATGATCTTAAGTCTTATAGGAACACCATGGGTTGGAAAAAGTTAGAAAAATAGACTACATGTTTATCATGAATGAGCCAAAATATCAAGAAAAAATGAGTGGGAATTTCATTTTGTAAAAGTGTGTTTATAAAATAGTACCCTAATCCCTATTCCATTATTTTTCTAAAAGTTATAGGGGAGATTTGTACAATATATTTTTACTAGGGAAGAGAATGGAGTGGGTAGAATTTTCAAGAAAATAGACTCAACTTCAAATCTCAAGTATGTAAATTCATTCTCTTTGCATCTTCAAGAAAACACACTCAACTTCAATGAAACAAACCAGATCTTTTTTTTTGCTTCCCTCTTTTTTTATGTCGTTATAGAGCTTACTAGTAGGGGTTTACCAAATCCTTTCACAATGAGATTTTCTTTTGAGATTTGTGTATTTTTCGGTATTTATATTTTTTTGGCTTTGAATATCTATTGGATTGGGATTGATCATTACATTGGGTCCCAAAACTTGTCACTGTGAGGTTTGAAAAAAAATTCTTTCAAGTTGTGTGGTGCTTACTGTAGAGTAAACACACATCAATGCATTATTTATTGTAGAGTGCACGAATTGATGCTTCCATTTTTTTTTTTAAATTTCAAGGTTATTGATGCACATAATGGTACATCAGTGTGATGGTTACTATATAACACATTGCTTAGCTATGCTAGTATTATAACATGTTTTTGGTTTTTAAATATCCACATTATACAATACACATGCACTGATGCATAACATTATATACTACATGGCAGTGCATATTATTTTACAAAGTGCACTAACCAACCTGAGAACAATTTTAGCTTGAAATTTGGTATTTAGTTTGTAAAATATATTTCATAATTTGCATATTTCGTAATGTAAGGTTTTTATTGATAGAAGATTAGGGGGGAAAACTTATACGAACAAGCACAGAGGAAGCACATCCCAATAAGAGAACATGAAAAGTTATTTGAAGTTTTAATATAAAAGTTTAATATATTTAAATTATCTATAAATTTAAATGATGTGTATTATAATGTGTGTCATGTAAAACAAAAACTTGAAAAAACTCGATAAGATTGTTTGCAAATTGAGTGGAAAAGAAAGTAAGAAATTTATGAAAATGTTGCAAATGGTAGAATTAAATGGATCAATAGGTGATCAACATTAAGCTTTTCTTTCACATTTTACTAATAATATATTTATTAACAATAATAGATAACATGTTTCAAACATTAATTTCACTATGTTGAATATGTGCATGGATAGAAAATGAGGGAACAAAAGGCCCTCCTAAGAAAATAAAAAACTATGAAATATATAAATGATGAGGAATTGATCCCCAGATCATTTGTAGTGGTAATGGAAGTTAATGAGGTAGGGGAACCTTTATAAAACTATGAGGGATATAGTGGAAATAACATGTATAAATGTTTTTTTAATCGTGGTACAAAAATCAATCCAATAAATCTAAGAATCATATTATGTTTAAACTACAACAAGTGTTTATGGAGCAATGGTCAATGATAATCATGAGATTTACAATAGAAAAAACACACAATAACAAAAAGGTCATTCAAAAGTTGCTAAATATGTTTTTCTATTATGTGTATCTATTAGTCCAAGAAACTACCAAATTAATATTTCTACTATATTTACTTTTTCTTTTTAAGAAATACTTCTTATAGAATTTATTTGGCTAAGTTATTGTGCTACGAAGGGAGTATCTATACCATCAAAATCACCTAGGAATTTTATTTGGCCTCATCACACATAAGACGTGATGACAAAACAAAAAATAGTCAATCACAAAATTTGTGAGTACTTTCCTTTTCCTTACTTAACATTTCATATTTGTTGTGATGTTTAGATTTTAATTAATTTAAAACCATCCATGGATGTTTTCTAACAGGTGTTAATAAATAGAGAAGATCCATTTAAACATTTGATTGATGTTGGATTAAGTATTTAAACATACCATTGCTTTCTAAATATATGATACACATCGGTCCTTTTAAAATATGTAATACCCATTAGGGTTGATTGTGGGAACACTGATGTGCCTTATTGACTTAAAATCACCTATTAAAATAATCAAAACCTCTGTTAGTCGCCCAAATTTTTTAGTTATAATAAACACCCATTAGATCCTATGTTAAAATATTCCTTATCAATAGTGAAGATTTTGTTGGATTATTGAGAGGGGGGTGAATCAGTAATGAAAAAATATAGTACTTTTAACCATAGTTTATTCTTCAACAAGATTCAATAGTTTATCATTAACATTTAATATATCATCAACGGTGTAATCATATACAACATCACATCACAATAGATACACAGTACACTAGAATTTACGTGGAGAACATAGTTACCAACTTAACGAGAACTCTACAAAGTTCTTGTTTTTTGGGGG